>JAOTOL010000389.1:0-59583 GCA_034440575.1 Imbricaverruca yamaguchii | reverse complement strand
CTTTTGCGCTCGCGTACATTTGCACATTCGTGTATTTGCGCATACGTATATTTGCGCATAAGTATATTTACGTTTACGCACATTTGCGCTCACGTACGTTTGCGCTTACATAGATTTGCGAATACGTACCCCATTTGCGCATACGGACATCAGCGCTAGTGTGTTTTTGCGCTTACATACATTTCTGCTTACGTACATTTGTTTGCGTCCTTTTGCCATACGTACATTTCCTCTTACGTACATCTGCATGCGGACAATTGTAATTTGCATTTTTGCACTTTCGTACTTCTGCGCTTAGGTACATCTGTCATACGTACTTTTGCGCATATGTATCTTTGCTTACATACGTTTGCTTATGTACATCTGCCGTACGTACATTTGTCATATATTAATAATCATATATTTGGCTTTAGAAACAAATCAATGTGAAACAATAGCTATGCCTGAGAGTAGGTATTTCTGACTTGTTGGGTCTCTGTCTCGGACCCCCTTTTAGGGCGAAAACACTGACTCCCTCCTATAAGTGCAGAAACAGGGGGTCTAGTGGGGCCAGCCCCTCCCCCCGCACTTTTCTTGAAGTTGAACATTATTGTCATGGCTATGCACAGTAAGAATGAATTTCAAAAATGTTTCTGTCTCCATCCTCATGCCCCTCACGCACACACTTTTCGAGACGTTTCCTACGTCTTTGCTCCCTCCAACCAGCCGGCGCCGACAGTGCAGACAGCTGTGTACAGTGCCCAGGTTGTTGTACTATGTCACGTGATCACGTGATGTCTGTCTGCTGCTGTTTTATCAGCTGGAAGTGCCTACTCGGTTGTTATCAAATGAGTCTCCCTTCCCCGGCTAGCACAGTCGGGGCCAGCCGCTGACACCGACCGGAGCGAGCGACAGCGCGCCGATAATTTTGCCGTTTGGTTAAGTTGAACTACGTTCACTTAACATAGCGAAGCTTAGCAGCAGCTCATTCGATAGAAGCCATCACAGCAACCGAGATATGACCAGCTATCAGCCGGCAACAAGGTGCCCTGGGGTGCCAGAAGCCCTCGACTCCTCCGCATCGTATTCATTCGCCGCCCGTGAGTGTTTAGACCAGACACGACGCGATTCGTTGAAGTCGTCCCCCTTCCACACATTAGCACCCACACCGAACTCCGAACTATAAGAGGAGCCCTGGAAACTCGGCAAAAGTGCAGTGCTGTCCGACGTACTCATCGACACATTCAGCCACATCACAGCATGCTAATGGCGGTGGTGGTCATCGGTGTCATGACGCGTCGACTGTCTTCAGATAGCGTCAACCTCTCGCGTCCATTGGTCGCGGGCAAAGAGTAGCTGCCGCTACCCCTAAAAGGGTGGAACTCCAATCCATAACCTTTCCGCTAGGAAGCGAGTACCTTACACATAACTACTCCCCCCTCCACAGCATACCATCCTACCAAGCTTGTTGGATCATTGGCCCTTGGGCAAACATTGTAAATACTTCCTGTAAATACTTGATAGATATCGTAAGGCATTGTGGATATTTTACTTCATGCAAGGTAAGATTTGGTTAATAGCATTTTCGAATGTCAATAGGAAAGGGTGGTAAGAGACAAATGCAATGGGACTTCAGTGCACTGAAAGCTACAACACTAGCTGTGGAAGCCCATTGGTGAAAAGCGTTCCCCAGATGCTGGTCCGAGAGACGGCAGAAATTCAATTGCAAGTCATCCTTGGGTCAATGTGTTGCAAATCCAGTAGCAGTTATGTATGGGACTTTATTGTTGCATTTCTCGAGTATGCATGTTCATATTTATCGAACTGTCTCATTTTAGAACAGGTAACATAGAGAGGTTCGTTGTATTTACTACAACAGGATAATCCTGATATTGGCTATCGTATAGCAGTAGCCATGTCTCGCTAAGGTACACGAAATATTTGGCATTACCACCTTTCCATCTTCACATCGAGAACCTTATCAACTTACCTCCCCTACTATCTTTCTGCCTCTTAAATAATAACCTGATCTTATAGACGTGTGGTTGAATTTTTGTCTTTATCTTGAGCATCCCATCAATTGCAAATTCATCCCATCGGTAGATTAAGCGGGCCTAAATCTAGCGCGAAAACATAATTGAAGACAGGATCGATTAACAGGAGCGCCGGAGGGCCCTCACATAACACGCACACGAGGAGGTGCGGGAGGGGGGGGAGTCGACTTCAACCCTTATTCGGAAACCACTGAAGCTATAACCACACAATTTGGAGGGTAGATAACGGACGTAGTGAACTCGCTTGAGTACACAATTCATGACCCTAGACCTCTAGGATCAAATGAGGTCGTGATCGGCTGCTTCACCGCACCACTGCTTCACTGCACCGACGAAGCCTTTATGCAAATCACCTAGGTATATGCATATATGTATATATATATATATATATATATATATATATATATATATATATATACATATATGCATATACCTAGGTGATTATATATATATATATATATATATATATATATATATATATATATATATATACAGGCGTGTCGATATGTATCCTTTTGTAAGGGCCATGGCCCCACCAATGTTGATTTTGGCCCACCCAACGTTGATTTGGGCCCCCAATAACCTATGCTGTTTTATGCTGATAAGAAAGCTAAAGGAAGAAAAAATAAAAACACCATGCTACATAGAAAACTTGGTTGATGTTGAACAGCAAATGTTGTGCTGTAAAGAGACAGACTAAGTTTAGATAGTGGACTTCCCGACCCTGAAGTCGCCCCACCAAAACGTTGGCTTCGTCCCTCCGTAATGCTAGGCACCAAGGAAATACCTTTGCCCATCGGTCATCACAGTTCAGGCCGGCTGTGCTCCGATGCTCCATCAATGCCGGTTTGTTTTAGCCTGCATATGGACGCATAAATATTTTATTTAAGCCGTTGTGTGTTTGTTGGTGTTTGGAGTGAGGGGAGGGTGACGGTGACGGTGACGTTGACGTTGACATTGACGATGACGATGACGATGACGATGACGTCGACGATGACGACGTCATCACTGTATGAGTACACTGTATGACACTGTAGTCGCATGCTACGATTCACAGATTTTAAGTTGACATGCACGGTGCACTACTCTTTTGCTTATGTGACTTCACTGTGACTTATATAACTTCAGGATGCTGAATAAACATCAACATACACATCGTCAAATAAATCAGAATTATTGAGGTGTGAAAATGTAGTGGGGGAAATCCGATAAGTTTTTGGTTGGGAGGGGAGTACACGTCGCCCCCCCCCCGATGCTTTTTTAATCGACACCCCTGTATATATATACTTTAAAGCTCTACTCTATTTATTTTGGTCCCCACGCGAAGTTCTATTCCGCTCCTGACGTGAAGTTGTCGGACCATTCTTTTAACGTGAATTTTTTTCGGGCTTCAGCGCGACTTTTAGAGGCCTCGGCACGATTTTTTTTGGGGGTGGGGGGCAATGCGCGAACTTCGGTGTCTTAACGCGAGTTGTTTGATCCCCATACCAGTTTTCTTTCTGCATCTCTTCTGACGTTTTCCGGCCCGTGTCGACTTGTGCAGATCCCAGCGGAATTGTTCGTATTGTCGCGATATGTTGGTCAACAAATGCGAACTTGTTGAGCCCTGATGCAAGCTTTCTGTTCCAGACACCGTTTATTGGACCTCTTCTGGTTTGTTTTTAAAGTCCGGTGGATTTTCTAGGACCCGGCGTAATCCTTGTTGAGCCCAACTTGATTTTCTGTGCCGCCGGCCGCGATATGCCTGCATCCTACGTGCGATACCTGGCGCAGTGCTAACGCTTTTCGTCCGATCTCTCCATGCGATTTTTAAGACCATTGAGCGGATTTATTGTGCACCAACATAATTTGGGGGCTCATGAAAGTTTTGTTCCGGACCTGATGATTTCTTTTGCGTGGGGGAGGGCGCTTCTGGTGAATTTTCTCGCCCCACAATAATGTTACAAGTCTGAGCTGATTTTTTTTTAGATGTGGGCGGGGGCAGGTTTCATCTTCATCTAGTGCCGGAATCATTTGTATGCTTCGTGCAATGTCTTAGTGTACTAAGCGTGATTTTTCGGGGCTCCGGCGCGACTTCCTGGAGGCCCGCCATCTTTCGGAGGAGGGAGCAATTTTTGGAGCAGGGAGCTCCTTTCCCCACCTTCGGTACGCAACAAGCATGAGGTAAGCACTGCGTAATTATGGAGGAAATATGTTGCAGCAATTGTCTGCCATTTGCAGCTAGCCCTCCTTGCTAACTGTGATCCTCACGTGATTCTGTCTCGTCATACTTCTCCAACCCGTAGCACTGCGCGATGCCTGCAAAGCTCGACAGGAAAAATGCTAACATGGGTCCATTTGATATATGCTGGCATTAGGAGAAAAATAACACCCATGTTCGCTGAGAAGATGCTTCAATAATCTTGATGAACACAATGTTGTCACATTTTGGTAATATTTAAGTCCAGAAATGTTGTGTGGAAAATACGGGAGTTTGGCTGAACGGCCAAGGGGACGGCCCATTTGTCCTGCCCGTGTGACGTCACCAGTTGCCAAGCTGCATTGGAATGCCTCCGGAAGAATGTGGTGCAGGAGCTGTCGATGTCTAAGGAGGATCCTTGAGGACGATGGTTCCATCGTTTTTGTGCGTGCCTTTTCATCTTTTTGAAATTAATAACTTCTTATGAAGTCTTAAATTCTTACCACATAAAAATTACCCCTTCTATTTTTGCCTTAAACACACTTCCAACTCATACCTACCTGATAGGTAGGTAGGAGGTAGGTAGGTACCTACTACCTAAGTTCCTGGTTCGATTTGTTGAAACATTTTCATTTTGCTTTAAGTATCGCATTTGAAGAAACAATTTTGTAGTGACACATTTCTTAGCATGATTAAGGCAGCATGACAATCCACTCATTTCCTGCACCAATGGGTCAGTTGTCAGACGAAAATGTCAGTTGGTGAGCAGTGTCTTTACCACCAAAATTAGGGACTCGCCTCAAGTAGGTATTATGATTGGTAGGTAGGTATATACATACGAACCTACCTGCTTAGGCACATACCTAGGTAGGTCACAAATTAGGTAGTAGGTAGGTAGGTACATACCTACCCATTTTGTGAAGAATACTAATGAATTTTGTTTTAAAAACCTAGGTAGGTATATAGGTGAACTTGCTTTCAGAATAATTAGCAAGGCTGCTCCTAACAATTTCAACTTTTTCTTCAAAAGAATCCTTTCCCAATATGGGTACCCCAACCTAGGATAACTTGTCTTAAAACATGTCATTAATTTCCATAGTAACTGAATTAAGCTGGAATATGTGCAAAATGATCATTATCTTTGTTAAAAGCACCTACAAGTCCAAATAACTAACCAAATATTATAAAGTTTTCTTCAACCAGGATTTGAGCCCATCATGTGATTACAGATCCTCCAGTAAAATCTCATTAATGTAGAATTAGTGTGCTGCCTTGCCAGGAATCCCATGGTGACCACTTTAAATGAGCTTACCAGAGAAATCTTGCATTTGCTGGTGGAAAGTGTTGGATGTTGAACAATTCAGCAGCAGACACATGCAGTGAATTTTAAGAGGATATTTTTCACAGTTCAGGAAAAGAACAAAGCATTCAGGATGTTATATGGTGCGAACAGAGGTGTTGCATCTTGTATTGCTTGACCCAACATATTGTATGACACTTGTAGCATGACTTCAGTCTTGTGTATTGTATTATATGATAATTATGAGAGTACCATCCACAACTGGTCCAGAGCAAGACAATGCCATAACCTTTAATTCCCTCATCACCAGTTTTATTATCATATTATGAAAGTAAGCAAAACACACTTTTGGAACTCTTGATGGAAAATTTTGACAACAACTGCTTGCTTCAGAAAAACTGCAAGTCCTGGATAACATCACCAGATATCAGCACACAAGACAAGGATTGTTTGGTCACATCTTCTTGTTCCACCACAGTGGAGGACTGGCTCTGTAGGACTCAACTCAACTGTACTGCTGAACTCCAAGCACAAAATTGAGAACTGTGTGAAACCTCAGTATCAATCACAATGGGTGGATCATCTAGTACTGTGAGGTGGCTCATCCTGCATGACTGCAGCACCATCCGGTTCCTGGCATGCTCTCTCCGACCGTCGTCTAAGTGGTAGCTGACAGGACCTGTCCAGGCTGCAACATAAATCATCCTGACTCCTGCAAACCTTCGAGTTTGTGGATCCCTAGCCCACACTTTATCTTTGGGTACCAACATGAGAAGCTCCCCTGTACACTTGTGCCAGAGTTTGTGTGTGGTCTGGTAGTGTTTGACATTATCAGCCACCACCAGATCCTGGTTTACCTGGAGTGGGGACATCCATAGTGGTGCACATCCCACATCCATGCATTGCACAAACTCCAAGCACAAAAACTCCACAAACTCCATGTCCTGCTTTAGCACATAGCTACTCCTTGGCTGCTTTAGAAGAGCTGTCGTCTGGATTGGTTGTCTGGGCTGTCTGGGGCTTCGCCGTATGGTTGAGGCACTCAACCATACCACATGTTTGTGGCATGTACATGGAGCTAAATATTTGATCTACCCCCACCGAATGCAGATAAGTAGCCTCTGCCGACTGGAACTGCAGTCTGTTGTCTGTCACTACCACTTCGGCTCCTTCCATGGTGAACAAACAGGTGAGGAAGTCTACTACTGTACTCACGAGGACGCTATGCGTAGCGCAATCCCGGGCCATCGGCTGTAAACATCTCATACCGCGGTACAGCACCATTCCAGGGAGTTGCCCTGCAGAGTGCGAATGAGATCGACCATAGCTTATCGCCATGGACCAGCAGGTGGGGGTGGACTGTAAGGGTGGACGGCACGACTTGACGTGGCTCTCGTGGATAGCACACAGAGTGCAGACGCGAAGTAAATCCCCAACTTCCCGATCCATCGATGGCCACCATAAACGTTTGCCAAGGCGCCGCTTTGTACGACTGAACCCCTGGTGTGACTTGTGGGCATTAGCCACCCCACCTGGCATTGCAGCACACCCGGTACCACGAGCCGGTCTCCTCGGAGTAGAAGTCCCTGCACGGACAGCTCGTCCAACATAGGAAAAAAACGCCGCTGCCCGTCCGTTCACCTCGCGGCGAGACCGCCGCCATCCGTCTGGCTCGTACTGTCGGACGAAGTAAAACCATTCGTCGGCCTCAGACGCAGCACAGAACTCGTCCTCGGCAATGGAGGACACGATGTGAGCAATCTGCAGTCATCATCATCGTCCCAATCGTACTGCAGAACAGGCAGACTGGATAACTTGTCAGCGACAACGTCGGCGACTGAATGAATATACTGGACGTCAGAGCTGGACTCCATCAACCTTGCATCCCATCTGGCCACTCGGCGTCCAACCCAATTGAACCCCTTAGGACCAACAATGGAACAAAGCGCTTGATGGTCGGCGCGCAACGGAATTATCCTACCCCACAGGAAGGGACGCCATTTCTCAACCGCCCACATGCGCAGCAGGACCTCCTTCTCCACGACTGAGTAAGATCTCCCAGCAGAAGAGAGGGTGTTGGATCCATAGCAGACAACCTGGTCGACTTCAGCACCCGACGGCTGACAGACGTGCTCCGCGGCTTATGTCGCTGGCATATCAAGTGAGGATGGTGCGCAGAGCAGGGTCGAAAGAACACAAGGCCGGTGGGTCAGAAATAGCTCCCTTCAACCGTTGCGCCAGTTCCGAATGGTCTGTCTTCCACTCGAATGGTTCGGCCTGCAGGGCGGATCGCAGATGCTCCACCGAGGTGGAGAAGCCGGCGCGGATCGTGCATGGTAGCTGACGGCGCCAAGGAAGGACTGCAACTCATTAGCAGTAGTCGGACCCGCGCGCTACAATAATTGAGCCACTCACTCTGGATCTGTGCGGATTCCACCTGCTGCCATCAAGTACCCGAGGAACTGAATCTGGGTCACGGCGACAACACTTCTCGCTGACCCGCACTCGGTGAAGACGGGATGCCTCCTGTCGCCACTGAGGAGTGTGTAGAGCCATGCCCAGCAGCCGGTACTCTCTCATACACTGTCACAGCTCGTCAGAAGTTGTACTGCATTTTAACTGGTTTTACAACGTTTGTATGGGACAATGCAAACTTGATTGTCAAGGGAATGGGGGATGAACACCGTTCTCACCTTGTGATGCCTATGGATGGCGTACATTCCTCAGAGGCTAGGTCATGTTCGGGTGGTATTTATGTTGGCGAAGCAAAGGAACCCTCAACAAGATTTCGCATGTTCAAATATATCGGCGTGAGAGGTTGACCTAGCCTCTGACTTCTCAAATATATCGTAAAGATCGGTGAACAGATGGCAGTACCTTCTATGCAATTGCCTATCACAAAGATTTAGTCGTCTCACGCAGCTAGATGTCTTGGCCGGGGCCGCGGCAGCTCAGTCGGTAGGATGTTGGGCTCTTGACCGCAATATTGTGGGTTCGAATCCTGCAGCCGACTTATTGCCGAATCCACCCGCGACCAATCGGCGTGAGAGATTGACGACGTTATGCGACGTACCAGTTAAATGCGTCGTAAAAGAACCCAAGTTCTTAGATGTCTTTGCCGACTTTAGCCTTATGTTCAACCTTGTTTTTTTTCATTCATAGACACCAGACCATGTATTGTCCGTGTAGAATGGAGACCAGTGACACACCCTCACCATGTACATTCCCTGTCATGTATTGGAACCCAATTAAGTATGGGTTTTGGGGTGGTGTGTGTCCTGTAGATTTTCCATGTCATATATTACATGCCATCCAAAATGGTCTACTTCCTGCTCGGTATTCTCTTATTGAGGATGAAATTATAGCAATGGTAATTTTAAAGTTTTTTTTTTCTCATTATGACCATTGCTTGCTTTACAGCATGGCTGTTGGTATTGCATGGCACATGGTCATTGGGCGCAAAATGACCACAGCAGTCAATTTGCATCCCAAAACCCAAATGACTAACTAACAATGCATTGTCGTTTTTCAGACTTCCCATCATGTCTTGGCAACTAAGGGACACATATCACCAATATGACTTATTCCCACTTCATATTGCCTTTTCGTACTGTAATCGTAGTTCATTTTGACTTTCTTGATATCAGCTACTTGACTCAGTTCTGAATATGAGTGAAGAACATCATATTGATGATGACAAAGCAGGCGATAGTGCAAGTTATCTCAGCCTATCCGACCTCCGCCTATCTCAGCTGGATGACGAGGGTGTTTCCACCGAAACATCACGACAGCAGGTGAGTGCTTCTCTAATACTCCACACCAGACATGCTTTCTGAATATTCATGACAAGCGAAGCCTCGGAAAATGATCCTAGCTGTGATTTCAAAAGCAGAAGGTACTATTGTTATGTGCACCACAGATTAGGCAGCACGATAGTCTTGCTCCTCGTTGTGCTTATGGCAGCACGTTTTTTGTTGACTTTGATTTTGAATATGTCTGATAACCTGGATGCTATTCTGGTTTTGGGAATGGTTTCCGGATTCGTTATCTTACCCACACGTGCTCTGTCCCTGCCTTCAAAGCCTAGCTATCCACACTGTGACTGCTTCACAGCTTACCTAACATGTTCTCATCTAGGCATCCATATGTACATGTGTATTGTGTATGTGTACCGTATATGTGTCTTGCATCCGTATGTGTACTCTCTCGAGGTTAGTTTCATATTTATGTTTTATGTTCAGCCTTAGTCGTAGTATTTCCTCTGAAATAATCGCAACCTATGTTGAAAGAGCGGTGCCGGTGACGCCGCTACCCGCACCCTACAGCTTGCCCCCACATAAAGTGAGTCGCCACTATGTCTTCCGAGTTCTCCCGAGTTCTCCAGGAAGAGGCAGTTATAGTCGGCTGACTACTTCTTTGGCGATGTGGTATGATGCTCGATATTGTCCAACGCCCAGCTCGTGTTGCGCTGTTCATTTTTTGTTTGTTAAAGAACTTGTCATCTCTCTTCTTCAGAAACAAACGGAGAAAATCATCGAGGATGCCGTCGCTAGGTTCCTCGACAGAGCCTCAGTTGACCCTGAGTTGCCAAAGCTTTTAAGGCCCCAGCACGTGGAATTCTTGGAACGCTCTTTGTACTACCTCTCAGGAGACTATGAGGTAAGTACAATTTGCACAGTATCCACTTCAGCCAAGAAAACTGTATACACAAAAAAAGTTCAAAGTATGTATGGATGATTTACATGAATATCTATGCATATATATATGCATTGTATACATACCTACGTACATATATGTGTGATTTTAGTAATAGCATGGCAAGCACAAACAAGTATCGCGAGAGCGTACAGTAATAGCCGTGGGTTATACAAAAAAATTCGATGCGCCCCAAAGCCCAAATGACTAACTGTGGGCTATATAACACACAAATGGGCGCGGGTGTGGTTGGCCAGCGTTGCGGTGCGCACCGAGCCGATGGCGCGCGTGCGGAGCTGACGGTGCCGCCGTCGTCAGTGCCTGGACGCCAGTCGGCCGTGGCTCTGCTACTGGATCCTGCACGCGCTGCAGCTGCTCGGCCACCGGCTCACCGACGGGCGGGTGCAGGAGCTGGTGGAGTTCGTGGCGCGCTGTCAGACGCCCGTCGGCGGCTTCGGCGGCGGGCCCGGACAGCTGGCGCACCTGGCCGCCACGTACGCGGCGGTCATGGCGCTGGTGACGCTCGGCTCCGAGCGGGCCTTCCAGGTCATCGACAGGTGGGTGGCGGCGGGCGGCGTCGGCGGGTGACGTATTGGTAGGCTGCCTAGTCTGTGTCCCCTGGGGATGGTGACGTTTTGGTGGGCTCCCTGGTCTGTGTCCCCTGGGGATGTTGACGTATTGGCGGGCTGCCTGGTCTGTGTCCCCTGGGGATGTTGACGTATTGGCGGGATGCCTGGTCTGTGTCCCCTGGGGATGCCGACGTATTGGTGGGGTGCCTGATCTGTGGTCCCCATGGGGCTGGTGGGCTGCCTGGTCTGTGTCCTCTGGGGGATGGTGAGGTATTGGTGGGCTGCCTGGTCTGTGTTTCCCGTGGGGTTGGTGGCATATTGGTGGGATGCCTGGCCTGTGTCTCCTGGGAATGCCGACTTATTGGTGGGCTGCCTGGTCTGTGGTTCCCGTAGTTCCAGACTCGTATTACGGCCGTACCTGGGACATTCAACGAACTGATCAGCTAATTTTGTGACGTGGCAGTCCCTGCTGTCTCAGCCCGACACTCTCCTGCGTCCTGTAAGTTTCGGCTGGGACTTGAAGGATCCTCCGCAAAGAGCGCTTGTGATCTTCGATCCAGAAAGGGCATGGGGCCCTGGACGTTATTAGCATACATCAACAAACGGGGACGTAGAACCTAAATCCCGAAGAATCGTATGACAAACTCATGTCTCATTTCTGATTCTTGGAGCAAAGTCCGATAAATTAAAACCGGATTATGGGATCTCGGGAATCACTCGACTTGATCACGTTTAGGCTTCACATTTAAGAACATCTAAAAAGCAGCTTCCAGGAAATATGCATGGAATGTGTAGTAGTATTACTCTGGTTAGCGATACAATTATTGTTCAGAGATATGTGACCAGTTAACTCGGTACGGAGTGGATTTTACTGAAGTGCACTCTTCAATATGCCCATTGTTTGTGCGTGATGAATCGTGTCCGTCAGGTGACAGAGTGGTTCATGGAGAAGCCGTTACTTGGTTGGGTGGTTGATTTTGTGGCCATTAGTTGATGGAGTGGTTGATAGATAGAGTGGCTGTTTGATGAGGCGGTTGACGGAGTGTCCGTTAGTTGATGGAGTAGCTGTTGCTGATGTAGCTGGAGTAGTTGATGAAGTTGCCATTAGTTAATGGGGTGGATGATGGAGTGGCTGTTAGTTGATGGGGTGACCGTTAGTTGATGGGGTGACCGTTAGTTGATGGAGTTGCCATTAGTTGATGGGGTGGTTGATGGAGTTGCCGGTATTCGGCTGACGGTGTGACCACGGACCGGTCACAGTCGACGGCGTCGTGTCCGTTACAGACGGCGGCTGCAGCGGCTGCTGGACGAGTGTCGGAACGAGGACGGCTCGTTCTGCATGCACGCCGGCGGCGAGACGGACATCCGCGGCGCCTACTGCGCCGTCGCCGTCGCCCGGCTCACCAACGTCTACACGGACCACCTGTTCCGCAACACGGCCCAGTGGGTGGCCAGGTGCGTGATCTGTGGTCCTGCTCTGGGGTGGGGTAGCGTGTACACGGACCACCTGTTCCGCAACACGGCCCAGTGGATGGCCAGGTGCGTGATCTGTGGTCCTGCTCTGGGGTGAGGTAATGTGTATACGTTCCAATGTGTATACGGACCACCTGTTCCGCAATACGGCGAAGGTGCGTGCTCCGCGGCCCTGTTCTGAGCTGGGGGACGACCGTTTGTCGTGCACTGGGCGCAGACTAAGGTATGCGGTGTGGAGACCTGCGGTTGTTGCGGCTGGAGCCTGTGATTTTATGCGACTCTGTGTTAGGCACTGTTTCAGCTGTTCTGACCTTTCAGTTTGTAGCCGTTTCATAACTGGGCAGAAAATTGAAAATTGCAGTGGGGTTAGGTGTGTTTAGGCAGGAAATTTTGATATAACGGACTTGCGCTAGTATCCATAATTTTACTAGATGTGTGTTACATGATTGAAATACTGACACTGCGACGGGTTGATGCTGGTGAGCGTGTGTGTGTGTGTGTTGTGTCGTTGGAGGACTATCGATTTTGCGGGCTGATGACGGTGAGCGCACGTGTGGTATGTCGCCAGCTGGCACCCGTGTGTTGTGTCGGCAGCTGCCACCCGTGCGTTGTGCCGCCAGCTGCCACCCATGTGTTGTGCCGCCAGCTGCCACCCGTGTGCTGTGTCGCCAGCTGCCACACGTGTGTTGTGTCGCCAGTTGCCACACGTGTGTTGTGTCGCCAGCTGCCTGAGGTGAGTGTTGTCCCGACAGCTGCCACACATATGTTGTGTCGCCAGCTGCCACCCGTGTTTTGTGCCGCCAGCTGCCACCCGTGTGTTGTATCGCCAGCTGCCACCCGTGTGTTGTGCCGCCAGCTGCCACCCGTGTCTGTGTCGCCAGCTGCCACACGTGTGTTGTGTCGCCAGCTGCCACCCGTGTTTTGTGCCGCCAGCTGCCACCCGTGTGTTGTGTCGCCAGCTGCCACACGTGTGTTGTGTCGCCAGCTGCCACCCGTGTGTTGTGTCGCCAGCTGCCACCCGTGTGTTGTGTCGCCAGCTGCCACACGTGTGTTGTGTCGCCAGCTGCCACCCGTGTGTTGTGCCGCCAGCTGCCACTCGTGTGTTGTGTCGCCAGCTGTCACAAGTGCGTGTTGTGTCGCCAGCTGCCAGACGTACGAGGGCGGCTTCTCGGGCACGCCCGGCCTGGAGGCGCACGGCGGCTACACGTTCTGCGGTCTGGCCACCCTCAGCCTGCTGGGGGAGGAGTCGCGCTGTGACCTGCCCGCGCTCATGGTCAGTGGCGGGCGGCTGTGGCCGTGCCCGTGTCGCGATACACCGGACAAACCGTGGCGGCGGACCGGCGCGTTGTCAGTCTCCGCGCGGTCGGTGTTGCGCTTGTGTTCGGCGGGCGGCCTGCTTGCCGTCCGTTTATGTTGTGTGCGTGGCAGAGTGCTGTGGATCCATGTAGAGAGTTGTGGTTTCGCGTCCAAGGAGCTCCGGGACCACTTACCGGTGCGTACGCACTGCATCGGAAGAGCTGGTGACAAGCGTTGTTTTGGCGATCATATTATCGAAATATTATCATTGATCTTCGACCGGGCGAGCTACGTATTGATTTGGAATCTCGTGAGCTGATTCTTTTCGTGGGCAATTGAAACGCGCCATTGTTTAGCTGTTGCATCTCTGGCTCAAAGTAAGCTCCCGTCTTCTGGACGGCGGTAGTCTTTGGCAAATTGAGCTCTTTTCGCCCGCGTCGTTGACCGGTCGCCTTTGTCAGCGGGACCATTACGGAATGGGGACGGCCTTTCGTAACTGGCTAGCATTGTGGCACGGCGCGCAGCTCTCAAATCGCTCCACCGCGTGTCACAGATGCGTCCCATGGTCGCCAGACCTGCGGCTCAAAGGCTGACGAGCGGCATCGCGCGCAGCTCTCAGACCGCTCCATGACGTGTCCGTGACCGTGGTGGCCGTGACACACCGTTGTTGGTAGCACGTGGTGAACAGCCCCGAACATATCACAGCTCATCAGAGTGGTGCGAAATATTGAAGGACCTTGGACACTCCATCTTTGATGTGATCGTTGTCGTGGTTGTTAGAACTGGTGGTAGAACTGGTATAAGGTGCTTTATTTGGAATGATTCTAGAGTTGGTAGACCTCCATCACACGTGTGTAAGATAACAATCAATATTGCTATTATATTTAGAGAAAATTGGCGGTAGATATTGGATTTATGGCGCGTTGATTGTTAGGTCATGTAGCGTCGCCAGCATCCCACGCCGATTGATCGTGGACGAAGAGTAGCAACAGGTGGGACTTGAACCCACAACCTTTTGGTTAGGAGACGGCCGCGCCTTACCCCCAGACTGCTCGCCCCCAACTAAGAAACGTGACGATCGGTGCACATGCTTGTTTAATCATTTCAGTAATGATGATTAAATATGATGATCAATGGGGGTCTTTGAGACGATGTCTTGCGGGCGGCCGCGCACCATTGGGGGTGACACGGCTGGACCCTTGCAGCGATGGGTGTCAACCCGTCAGATGCAGCACGAAGGCGGCTTCTCCGGCCGGACCAACAAGCTGGTGGACGCGTGCTACGCCTACTGGCAGGGCGCCTCGTTCCCCATCATCCACATGATCCTGGCCAAGCAAGGTTCGTGTGACTCTGTGACGTGCATCGGCGGGGTGCTCTGCGTGGCCCTCGTCATCCAGAGGGAGCTGTTCGGTTCACCGGAGTGTGCCACGGTTGAGATGTGGGGCGTGACCGTCATTTCAACAGTGGGTGAACAGTCGTCCGTTCAATCGCTCGCCTGGCTCCGTCCACGAGCTGTCCGTTCTCGTGATGACCTATCGTTCGCTGTTGCGTTCTGTTGCTGGTCCGTTCTGGTGTTGTTGACGTTCGGGCGTTCTCCAATTGTTTGTTGTTGTTCTGCTGTTGACCCATTGTGGTCTGGCTCGTGTTGGCGGCCGGTGTTGCTGATGCGCATGGCGTGGTGCAAGTGCACTGGCCAATACCTACCGTATCTGAATTATGCGAGCGGTCATGTCGCTGTCTCTAAATGGCTAAATATCAAGCGTGATGCTCCTCAGCCTCAGCTAATGTACAATTTAAAAGCAAATATCCATGCTCATAATTCATCAGCACAATAAGAAACGACAAGCATCCCTTTATGACACAAATGTAAGCTGATGTTCAGTTGCATTAATACACCGAAGCAGTTGTAATGTGTTGGTTTATCAGCATTCTGAAGATGAAGCTGATCCAAATGAAATAGCATTCATGCGTATCTGTGTATGTGTGCGTCCATATGTGTATGATATGTTAAGATGTGTTTAATTAGAGACCTGACAAGCGACAGCCGACTGTCTGAGCAGCTGCCTAGTGCGCGACGGACGCGATCGCGACCTGTGACGGCGCCAGTGTGACTGTGACGTCACGGGCTGGCACGCGGCCGGGGGACGCTTTGCTTGACGAGTTGTGACGTCGTGTCGTCACGAGCTGTGACGTCACGGGCTGGCACGCCGCCGGGGGACGCTTTGCCTGATGAGCTGTGACGCCGTGACGCCGTGTCGTGTTCCAGGCTCGAAGAACCTGAGCGGCGAGCGCTGGATGTTCCACCAGGAGGCGCTGCAGAACTACCTGCTCAACTGCTGCGAGCGCGAGAAGGGCGGCTTCGTCGACAAGCCGGGCAAGTGAGTGCCGCCCAGCAGTGATGCGTTCTTCGCGAAATAGGGCGGAATGTACGACTTTCTGAGCACCGAATCGACGTCCGTCCCAGAGTAGAATCGACATCGTGCTTTCTGAGATGTGTTTATGAATCATGCGCGCCTCGATAGTCATCCCTATATTAGCTACCTCGGAAAAACGAAAGATGTACTTTGATCAGCACACTATTGACTCAAAATTAAGCCTGAAAGATGCAAAATGTGTTTTGAACGAGTTTGTTTCCATGGAAAGTTTTTAAATATCAATTTTCCTTTTTTCCACCCCTCACACAAAAATTTATTTTTTTTTTTGGGTGGGGGGGGGGGGGGGGGGGGGGGGGGGGGGGGGGGGGGGGGGGCGGGGGCGAACGCCGCCGCCGCCGTCCCGCCCCCGCGGGGGGGGGCCCCCCCGGGGGGGGGGGGGGGGGGGGGGGGGGGGGAGGGGGGAAAGGGGGGGGGGGTGGGGCGAACGCTGTGTCCCCGGGGGGGGGGGGGGGGGGATTGGGGGGGCGCGCAGTACCAATCCCGCGCATTTTGTCCGTGGAAAGCTTTTTACCGTGGTGTTTCTGGGATGAGTGCTGATGGCGGAGCACATCGGACAGAAACGTGAATACCTATGAATTGAAGCGAGGGAGAAATTGAAGAGGATTGTCTTCGGTTCCTGCCTGATTTGTCTAATTTTAAGACCTTTAGTGTGGCAGTTGGCTTCTCACGCCCTGTCGCAGATGTAGCTGGAAATTCGGCAGCTGCAGCTGAAAATCTCGTCCGAGCATAGTTGTCCAACTCAGAGTTGATTGGCTAGCTGACTACCGGCCACTCCAACCCATCTGTGACCATCCCATCCCATCCTGCCTATGTACCACTGGTGGTACCAGCTGACCACTGACCCCTCCATCCCAACTGTGACCATCCCATACCATCCTGGCTATGTACCACTGGTGGTACAGTCTCTGGCCAACTAATCAACTGCATGCGTGTGCGTGAGCATGCCAATTGGAATTTGTCACAAGGCTGTGCTTCGACCTTACTAACCATCTCTTGACCACCTGCCAGCTGATCTCTCGGGAATGTGCGTCACCCGAACAGTTGTATCAGGAACATGAGCATCCGATGCCAACTGAGCAGGCACGGTCTGCATCGTGTGCTGACTGAGCGGTGCTTTCTAGTTGCCGCCTGTGCAGTTCGCACGCACGAATCCGACGTGACCGAGATGGGAACAACCGGAACTGATCATTGCCTCGGCTACAGGCACCGGGACTTCTACCACACGTGCTACGCGCTGAGTGGACTGTCGATCGCCCAGAACTTCCACATGGGCCGGCTGCACCAGTCGTGTGTTGTCGGCTCCGCGGACAACCAACTGGTGAGACTGCGCTTGCTGCCCACGCACTTTGGAGTGGAGGATAAGGCAGTGACAAATTATCCGTTAAATAGGGTGGAAAATACCACTTTCCGAACGCTCAATCGACATCCTTCTCCAAGAAGAATCAGCATCCTGCTCCATGATGCGTGCTTATGAAGTCTTCGTGTCCCCTTTCTAACAGTATCTCACTTATAAGTATCATGTTAATGCTCCAGTCGCAAGTTCCTACAACATTGATTCAAATTTTACTCTGAAAGGCATCAAAAACACTTTAATTGACACTAAATTTCATGACAAATTTCAACATCCTTCTGTGCCCGTTTCGACATCTCACACCTAACGAAAAACCATTATTTTAACCTTGGGATAAGGGAACAACTGGTGCTAGCACCCCTGTCACGTCAGTACCACCACGTCCTTAACAAACTCTGAGTGCTGGTCATGTCCTGCCATTCCTTTATGGGAGTTGCTTGGAAAGAAGCAGTTGTAAAGTGGAAATTTCCCCCACATCCCATCTCATCCAACGCAGACATCGTACCTACGCCGATGCTCATGCCCCTCGGATCCAGGTTGTCTTTGAAATTCCCCCGACCGTCGAACTCCCGTCGCTTGTATATTGACTGCAGACTCAATTTCTGTTCGTGACTATCATCTGTCATGTGTTGTTTCTCGTTTTTGACTTTCTTCCATCGACGGGACTTCGAGTTTTGACTAAGTTTCCTTAGACTTAGCTGTTATACACTGTCCTCTAGCGCATCGACTTATGTCTGGAGAAGGTTTTCAGCTCCTCAACGTCTGACAAAATGTCACCCTGGAATGCTTCTTTACGGTAGTATTTATCAGATATTTTGTTTGTGCCGAACCTCCAAAGTAAGATCATTCATCCTCAACTTCCTCGCGAGTCGTACATAAACGCATGGTTGTAACGAAACCTAATGGTCGCGGCGGATTTATTTGTATTTTGGGATATATTTAAGCAGACATTGTGTAAACAATCATAATACTGAACCGCCATAATATTTGCCTCAGGGTCACGTGTTATGGTAGGCAGAGGTTAATAATATTGTTATTTCCTTGGGTGTATTGTTCAGGTACCTGCATGCATTCGCTGCCATTGACTGATGTCGAAAGCTTTATGAATGGGTATAATGTGTGAGCATCATGATAACATGCGCTTCATCCACCAAGGATATATTTTATCGGGTCTTTCCATCGTGATTTAATGCGTCCATCCCCCCCCCCCCCCCAATGAGGTCGTCTGGCTCCCTCGGGCCACCACAACCACCCCGAATATGGGTGTTTATGGGGGGTTATTCGTGGTTATTCAAAACATGTCGCTTACGCTTTTTTTTACTTTGCACGGTAGAGCTAGTACACGAAATACATTTCAGTACTTTGGTTGATTTAAAGCAACTTTCAGCTGTACGAATTTACTAAATAGCTGGTGGCCAACGCGAACACTGAAATATCGCTCGTCCAAACAATTATGAATGGGATCCCCATCCACGTACAAATACGACAATTTTGCAGTGTTAAAATAATGGTTTTTCGTTAGGTGTGAGATGTCGAAACGAGCACAGTAGGATGTCGAATTTTGCCATGGAATTAGTGTCACTTGAAATGCGTTTGATGCCTATTGGACCCAAATTTGAGCCACTAGTGTACTTATAACTATCTTTTTTAATTTGTTTTGATATTCATAATTTAGGAAGAGCTAGATTTTGGATGATGTGAAAAATACCTATGATATCAACTAGTCTTGTATGCCATGTCACATAGGTAATCCCTTTACCTGAAATTTCGCTGCGAAATATTCGTATATCACCATTCCTTATCGGAAACACTTAGAAACGAGATACTGTTAAAAATAAGACATGAAGACCTCATTAGCACGCATCAAGTAGCGGAATGTCAATACTTCTTGGAGAAGGGTGTCCATTGAGTGTTCAGAAAGTGGTATATTCCACCATATTTCACGAATATTTTATCACTGATTATGCACCATTGCAATAAAACCTGGATGCCAATTATAGTCGTGCTTGGTTTCTATGTTGAACAAAAAAAACGCCGATGTACCATTTTTGCCTAAGCGTTACGCGTACTGTCGTGCCCAGAGTTCATATGTGGTCAAGTGAGTTCCAGTTCTTCCCAAAGCCGCACCGTGTATCTGAAAAATAGATACACAGTTGTAACACGCCCGCACCGTTCTGCGCGCCTGCCCGGCCCTCGGCACACAGCGCGCCTCTATGCTGGAGAGTGATGTTAGTGGCCCGGGCCTCGCTGAACAGACATGGTCGGTAGGCGTAGCCCAGCGACTTGTGGGGCGGACCGCGCGCGTGATGAACGTGAAGGGCAGCGGCGGTTTGGTCTTCCACCTGAGACTGGCTGAGTTGACCGTTAAATACAGCAACTGACGCACCCTAAAACCCCAATAATCGTCATCATCAAATACAGCGATCACGAAGTTCAAACTGTCAGCAGAGTTTTAAAAGTCAGGTCAGGTCAAGTCAGTGTCTCCATTATTTCGCATAGGCACGATAGTAGGGATATTGGTCGGCGACAGTGAAGCCGTTGCGCCCTGCTTTTGCTCGGTCTTAACCCACGAAGCGCAACTCTTTCCACCAGGCTAACGGAAGGTTGTATCGTGGTCAGACATGGTCCGTAATGTTTGGAAGAGTTTCGGATGTATAGGGATAGTGATTTTCTTATTTCGTTGTAACATCTGTATAGACATTCAGACACATTTCGAAGCTTCGCTACGGCGGATAATGGTTCGACCATTGTTATCACCATACTACCATTCCGGTGGATGGTTAAAATATATATGCTAGTGGTGGGGAAGTCGATCAGAGACGAGCCGTAGTCGGGCCTCCGACACAATAACTGTGGGTCCCAATTGTTGCCTCAATTGTGTTCCGAGAAGGAGCTGACAGTTTCATCAGGGGTATGGATGGCGTTCGTCACAGCCGTGTTCCCTATCCACAGCACGGGTGGGTGGCTGTCTGCTGGCCTGCACCACGTCAGACTCTGGACCGCACTCGCTCAGTCGGGATATGCTTGTTTGTTTGTTATTCATATTGTCGCCAAGCATCTGTTCGGCTGTCTGGTCGGCACGCCGTGCAATCGGCAACCAAAGTAACAAAAATAGCCAGAAATAGCGTGCATCAGCCGTTACCCTTCAAAAGCCCGCGTTAACTTTAAGTGGCCACATTTGGGGCTGGGTTGGCCGAGTGGTTAAGGTGTTGAGCTCTGGGTACCAAAGGTCTCGGGTTCAACACTCGCACCACTCGGGACGTTTCCCAATCCGTTACCCATCGGCGAAGCAGTGTGGGCGGCGCCATGTAGCTGCGATCGTGCATAAAGTGCGTCGTGAACCACCCAATACACAAACAAACAAGCAAAGGCAACCATATGTTTCACAATAACACGTGTAGGACGACAAGGACAGAACAATGCAGCAACCGCGCCAAATGATATGAGCCAAACCTAATCCAGATGATATGAGCGCCGCTGTTCGTATAAAATGCAGCACCTTTCACCCGAATAGGTGTGGCGTCCCCCATGGTGGTGTCCTATGGGGCACCCACCGTAGAGATCGCGAGCAACTACTAGTCGCCACACTCCTCTGCAAGCCGCTGTTGCCAAGGCGCACTTTGGTCGACATTTGCACGACGTAACGACCAGACAGTTAGGCAGATGTTTGGTGTGGTCCTATGGACCAAACAAACAAGCATATCCAGACTCAGCACGTGCGGTCCAGGGTCGGACGTGGTGCAGGCCAACAGAAGTCCTCCCACCCGTGCTGCGGATTGGCAATAGGGTTCTGACGAACGCTATCCATGCTGCTGATGAAATCGCCCGCTCCTTGTCAGAACGCAGTTGAGGTAACAATTGGGACCCACGGCTATTGTGTCAGAGGCCCGGCTACGACTCGTCTCCGATCGACTTTACCATCACTATCATGTATATTTTAACCAGCTACCGGGATGGTGGTATGGTGACAGAAATGGCCGAGCCAGAGTCCGCCGTGGCGGAGCTCCGAAATGTGTCTGTATGCCTATATAGACTTCACACAAAATATAAATAAATCATCCTCCCTATGCATCTGAAACTCTGTCAAACATAATTGACAATACCTGACCACGAGTCGACCTTCCGAATGACATAAAGTAGTTGTGGTTCGTGGGTTGAGGCCGAGCAAAAGGCAGGGTGGAACCGGTTCACTGTCGCCGACACAAAGGTAGGGATATTGATCCCTACCTTTGTGCGCACGCAAGACAATAGAGACACTAATGTCTACTAGACCAACATGATTTGTACAACTGTGCTGACGGTTTGAACTTCGTGAGTTGCTGTATTTAACGATCAACTCAGCCAGCCATAGATGCAAGACCAAGCCGCCGCCGCCATTCACGTTCATCACGCGCGTGGTCCGCCTCACGAGTCGCTGGGTTACGCCCACCGACCTTGCCTGTTCAGCTAGCCCCGGGCCACTAACATCGCTCTCCCGCATAGAGCCGCGCTGTGTGCCGAGGGCGGGGCCGGCGCTCGGAGCGATGCGAGCGTATCGCAACTGCATACCATTTTTGTTCTTCAGATACACGGTGCGATACACGGTGCGGTTTTAGGAACAACCGGAACACGCTTGACCACATTTTAACCCTGGACACGACAGCACACGCAGCGGTTAGGCAAAAATGGCACATCGGTGCTGCTTTTTTAAGCGTAGAAGCCGCGTATAACTATGCTTGGCATCAAGTTACTATTGCAAAGGTGCATAATTGCGGTGTTTGTATGCCCACGGTGACCTTCATTCATAATCGTTCGGCCGAGCAACATTTCCTTATCCGTATCCAGTAAATTCGTGCAGCTAAACGGTGTCCCACAGGGAATGGTACTGCGTGAGGCAGTGTTTGCGATAATGATCCATGCCATATGATTAATTAAAAGCGCATTGCCGCCAAAAAAACGTACGAGCGTATATCCAGCGAATATCCAGTGAATATCTCGTATATCCAGCGAACAAAAATGACAGACAACATAATATAAATGGTGTCTGCGTCCACATACGCTTTTCTACTACTTTTCTTTTCCGGTTGTGACAAACGAAAAACTAGGTATGTGTGGAGATGCGTTATTATTCGTTTGCAGCTTTCACGAAAGGCTACATAAGGTTTTCTTCCCTTGACGGGTGGGCAAATTGTGAATGTTAAAACGGCGTATGTTTCCACATGCACTCTTCTTGCCAACATTAATTTTGACACATGGTCAACAAAAACTTCTGTGCCACACGCGTCATTCTTCACTTGCCCCGAGCATCTCCTCATGCGGGCGGTGGCAAACGTAGACACGTATGCTCTTCAGCACGTTTGCTTCCCCAACCACAGTATCATGAGCCTGAGTAGAGCCCTGACGCTGTAGGTAGCACTTTAAAATGGTGTGACATTTGGTTAACCTGTCGGACGTGGTGGAAATATAGCTGTTGACATAACTGCCAAGCACGGTATCAACAATGGCCGTGAAGTTCGTTTACGGACCCCACTAAGAGATGTATATCGTGCTATATTGTCAAATATACGGGCAGAATGGCACCGAGCCTGGAGCTGGAAGTGTATTAAGCTGAGGGTTATCAGCCGGCACTAGGACTGTGGCGGTCCTCACACCGGACCCAACGACGGGAGTAAGTAACACTCTGCTGATAGATGATAGGTCACACCTTCGCGGCACATGGCTACATGCTGACTGGTGGGGACCAATATGTTTGCCCACATTGCTCTGGCCCACTTACTGTGTATCATGTTTTGGTAGGCTGCTTACGGTTGGAACCGCTAATACGCCAAATTTGAGGACGACCCTTTGCGAACGCTACTAGTGAACGCGTCTGAGGTCGTGGCGTCCGGGAACGTAAAAGCGTGCCCAGGTAAAATCCTTCCTTCAAGAAGCACGCTTTGATGCGATATACTGCAGCTCGTGAGGATTAATAACTGGCTGTTATAGCAGCATTGCAGATTGTTACACAATTTTGGGTGCAAAATGGCCCTGGTAGTCGACGCGCCCCTACGCTTTAATTCATCACCGCCGATATTTCATTAAAAAATAATACTCTCGCCTTGATGAGCGAGGGGTCCCAGTGTCACCAAAGCGATTGTTCACGGAAAAGAGAGGCATACAAATTTTTTTTTTCACGTCTAATTGAGTTAACTTTTTTGCATATGAATATTTACCACGGGAAATTGGGGAGAGCAACTTAATGGTATTTCGATATTCAGATATCCATGGAAGATATATCATTTATCAAATTCACCTTTGGAAGGATTCTGTTTTGTCATGTATATTTTTCCCGGATAAAATGAAACAGACGTACCGCTAGTATTTCTGGTTTGCCGGTTGCTTATTTGGGTTTAGGGGCGCTTATACTGCATTGGTCATCTGGATTAGTCATACAGCCCCCATATTTTCTGGTTTGTCAGTATTGACACTAGCTACAATTAATAGAAACAAGCATGAAATAAGTCAATAGAGGGCAACAAGTGTTTGTTAACATTTCCGCCTGATTATTTTGCTGTCATCTGACTAATAACAAAGGTAGAAAGTCGTATGTAACACATAGGCTTTTTACCTGATCATGTTCATAACGGTGGCTAGGAAAACACGAGTATATGACTGATGCGTCTTTCTGAATGCCCTCCTTTCGGTTATTTAGCAAGGATAAAAAGACCTATGTGTCACATGCGCCACATTGCCACATTCGTAAGAATATGTAATCCTTTTTGCCGTGTCCAAATGGGTGTCCTCCATGATTGCTGTAAAGGCGAAGTACCTTTTGAACATATTTCACAAACTACATACAATATTGTTTCCAAAGCCATATAAGCTCATCCAGAACGACTTTCCGAGCAATACACCTCACGGTGTTATCTTCCAATTAACAAAAGAACATCGGACGAAAACAACAAATATACAGCTCTACTGAACATTCTAGGTTTGGCCTTACGCTTTTATTCCTTTGCAGGGAAGAGCTATGCATCGGGCAGAGAGGTTTGAGTTTGCTCGGTTGTGCAGAGTTTGCTCTATCGATCGCTCAATACGTGCAAAGCTGGACACCGCTAGTTTTATTTACGACGGAGCACGTCTTTCCACCAAACGAACATTGGACGCCGTGAATCACACAGCTGTCCACATTGCAACCGGACATTTCGCACTCCGTCGTCTCACGATGAGCCTTCTGGCGGATGCACACGAGTTGCCTTTCTGTCTGCGCAGAGAAGGGCTGGAGATGCGCTACGCTCGTCGGCTTCGTCAGTTCCCAGGCAACCCCTCTTCCTCAAATGTTTTTTTTTTGCGGCGTTGGGGACCTTTTTCAGCGATGTTTGTAAGACAAATTTTGACATCTAACGGATATTTGATGTGTGTGCAGTGTGTGATGGCAATGCGATGTCTTGTTACAGGAATTAGTTCATCCGATATTCAACATCGTCACAAGCAAGGCTGTTGCTGCGACGCAGTACTTCAGCCAGCTGCCTGTTCCTCGGCCGGAGGATTGGCCTGACGGCGAGTTCGCCGAGTCGCCGCAGCAGGCCCAGGGGTTCCCGCCCGCCGAAGCGCCGTCCAGCCAGCCGAGACCGGCGCAGGGGGAGCGAACCGAGACCGGCGCTTCTGACGAGCGAACCGAGCAGCACGTGCCCGCCGGGGCGTTCCGTGCCGAGCGGTGACCCGCGGGGTGCCCCTGAGGGGTGAAGTCTGACGGAGGCACCCTTCGAGGAGCAGGATAGTCGGGCCGGCGCTCTCTGGGGGTCGAGCTCGTGCGGCGGCGCCTCGGCCGGGGGACGGGCCGCCGGGCGCCAGTCAGGGAGACGGGTGCGGCCGTCGTCGCTGGCCGGTCGGCACGGCTGCGCCGCCATTGTTGCCGTCACGCGTCACGATCGTCACCGTGTCTCGTGTGTGTCGGTGTGCGTCAATAGACCGAGTGGCAGGCGGGCGAGCTGGGCTGTCAAGTCCGCAGCAGGCGGCGACCGACGAGTGCCGGAGGCCGGCAGTGGCCACCGGCCAGCCGTTCCCGGAGGACGGACAATTCTGAGGTGCAGGAAGCACGTTCGGGTGCGTAAAAAACGCGAATATAATCAGTCAACTGAGATCACCTGCAGCATGGGAAGGAGGAGCTATAAAGGACGTGGTTTAATTTCGAATCCGAGCTATGATGGTGGTGTACAAAATCTTGCCACTTACTTGGATGCTATTACACGACCACTCATTTGGTTTGTCAGTTTAATTTTACAGGTACGGCACGCCTAAAACTCACGTATTTAAAATATTCATTCATTGAATCTTGTGCGCGAAAGGAATCGTCCCTAGTTTTTATAAAAAAAAAAAAAAAAAGTTGATCCGAGTTGTTGGGGTGGCTAGGCCAGGGTTCATTGCTAAGCAGAGCTTGTTGCGTGAACCCCCCCCCCGATTCATGAACTCCAGTTCAACGGAAGAATTTAGACCGAAAGTTTAACGGCCGCCAATGCCCCCCCCCCCGCCCCCCCGGTCCCCCCCCCCCCCCTTTTCGGGCCCGCGCCCCCCAGACCCCCCCCGGCGGGGGCTAAATGCGAGCGCGCGAAGGATCGAACCCTGTGTTGCCAACAGGGGACCAGTGACTAACACTATCGGGATTAGTTCTTGATCTAATCGGAATATCTGTTAGGAATTGAGAATACCGTGAAGAGGCGGCGGGTGCAGAACCTTGGCTTGGGTGGGGGTCAATTTAAGATAATTTTTATAATGTCGAAAATAGCTCATTAGATTTGAACACATAAGTTGTCAGGGCTGTTTAAGACAATATTGATGTAGTGCAATGTTGGCGAATTTCGAGAAAATGCCATCTTGGTCAGAATGTCAGCAAAATTGACCTCTTGCGGGATGGGTGGCATGACCCCGTTTCCTTACCCATCCCTGTATCCGCCACTGATGCGAGGCACGGTTGCCTTGGTGATACCTCTAGATATAATAACTGGTTCTACAAGTGGCTCGTTCACTCAATCCCACGAGTCGTATCGATGCGAACAGTCAACCCATTCAGAGGAGTGCACTACGTATCTGGATATGAAGCGTTATGCAGCCACTCCGCTATGATGCATTCTGTGGCTACAAACGCCTCTGTCGCGGCTGCTTCTCGCTGACAGCCGTTCCAGATGGGTGGATCCAGCATAGAACGACCAGAGGATAACACCCTGATGTCACCGATTTCGACGATACCTTCCTCCCAGGGGTAATCGATGGTTCTGATCGCGGCTGCGATATTTATTTTTTCCTCCGGTAAGCAGTTTCAAAGTTATAGCCTCAGGCAATTTGACGATCCGCACGTGCAGGACTATTGTAGAGCTCAGTTTTCGCCATTATGCTGTAAGGTATGTGAATAAAAATATATACCGGGTTGTTAGGAAAGGTACATAGATTAGCAGTGATTCATAAATGGAAATGTACCTCTCTTAGAAGTTAAGCAAAAAAATCCCCAAAACTTGGAAATTTTGAAAGCATATTTTGTTCTATGAATTCTCCGGAAAATTTTAGACTGCATGCGATTTAGCATTCTTTGAGCTACGGGATCAATCAATAAAAAACGTGGAACAGACAAAGAGTAACGAGCCGCATGCCCTTAAATGTACCGATGTCACCCCGCTCGCTCAATAAATCCGGCCGCCGAGCCGCCCGGGTGCGGCCCCGCAGCGACGCGGCGATGACGCAGCCGGGGGAGGAAGACGGGGGATAAGACGTTACGCGAGGGGAGGGGAGATAACGGAGATTATGTCCGGGATATAATTTTGACCAGTCGGGCTTAATCGCGCCGGTTTATGTCCCTCTCCATTACCCGTACGATGTTGCCGGATGATTTTGACAATTTCGCCGTACACTAAACAGGAAACCGCAGACTTTTTCGAGACCTCACTACATGGTGAAAAGTGCGCGTAAACTAAAGGAAACTCATGGCATTTTGCCAGAAATTCAGAGGATATCGAGGGGTCGTAGGATAAGTGAACATGAAAAATCGAAAGTACGAGCTTTTTATGATTCGGACATAGCTAGCAGAATGTGCCCAGGGCAAAAGACTGTGTAACGGTGACTGACGCGGATGGAACAAAGAGAAAGGTACAAAAAGGCTCGTTCTTGGGACGCTGAGGGAGTTATACACTTTATATAAAGAGGAACACGAACAATCCCACCGTCGGGTTTTCAACCTTTGCATCACTGCGGCCAAAACACTGCTTGCTGGGAGTGGCGGTACGCATACGGTGTGCGTATGCACATATCACCACAATCCAAAGCTCCTAATATCAGCGCTAGGATTTTCGGACCTAACGATTGAAGATCTGCTGGACCATGTAGTTTGCGACAACAAAAATTGCGACTGCACGATGGGGGCGTGTGCCAACTGTCCCAGTGAGGAGGGTGTGGCGGATTTCATTTTGATGATAATGTCTGACGATGCCCCTGACGACGATCACGGTCTCGACGATGAAATCCGCTACCAGCAGTGGGTCACCACTGACCGCTGCACACTTACGGAGGTGATCGCCAGTCGTGAGGACTGTGTACGGACACTCAGCCATCAGATACAGGAACTCACCGTACACCACTACCGAACATTGGTTCAAAGTAAGTTATTCTTAGTACTGAAGGAGGGCGTGGATGAGGGACAGGTAGTGGTGCAGGGTGACTTTTCTGAGAATTATTCTTTCGTAGTTCAGGACGCTGCTCAGGGATTTTATTGGGATTCATCTCAATGTACCGTGCACCCTTTCGTGGTGTATTGGCGGGAGGGGGGCGTGTCATGTCAACAAAGTTATTGTTTCACATCTGATGGAATGAAGCACAACACTGCCATGGTGCACGCCTTCCTCCGACGCCTAATACCCGAGATGAAAAAGAAAGTACCGGGGCTACAAAAGGTGTTTTATTTTACTGATGGCTGTGCTGCCCAGTACAAGAATAGGTTCAACTCTGCGAATATGTGTTATCATGATGCGGACTTCGAAGGCGTGAAAGAATGACACCTTTTCGCCACTTCACATGGAAAGGGAACGTGCGATGGAATCGGGGGTACGGTGAAACGTGCCACGCGACAAGAGAGCCTGCGGCGCCCTGTCAGCGGCCAAATTCTGACAGCCGAGGCAATGGCCAAGTTTCTGAGCGAAAAGTTCGTGAGTGTCATCCATACGATATTTGTATCCAGCCTTGAGGTAGCAAAGGTGGCTACTGAGTTGCAGGCGCGGTTCGATGCTGCCAGAACTATCAAAGGGACTAAGAAGCTCCACAGGTTTGTCCCTGTGAGTGCCACCACCATGCGCGTCCATGAGCTGTCCACAGACGATGGCTATGATGGTCGAGTTACGCATTAAAATGACCAGGGACAGTGAAACAAACATCGTAGGGATGACAACCTGCGTGCAAATGTGCGATGTTATAAATCTGCGCGACCGGCTGTTGTGCCCATTGTCTTGCATAGTGCGTGCTTACCTGCTCGATCAAGTGCATTTGTTCCGTCATATAATCGTTATTGATCGAATGACTTGTGCTGGTTTCTTTCAAGAAACTGAAACCATTGTAATTTCTTTGGTGTTCCTGTTTCAGTGTTGCATTGCAAACGTGCGACTCATATGGCATGCAAACGAACAGTCCAGAAACATAGTGTTTGATGTGTTGGATGGTGGTACGATGGTATCAGCGGCGCATTTTGTGATTTGTCGAGGGGGCGGATGGAGAGGCGGTGGGCGACACGACGTGGGCCCGAGGGAAGGTACTGCGATAAAGTTCACAGATATTCAATGGTTAAATCGGAACAAAGGACTGGAAACCGGTTTCGCATTGAAGAGACAGGTTGTCGCAGCCAGTGTCTGCCCCCCCCTCTTCCGCTGGCATCACATCACACGCTTGTCAGCGTCGTCGCTGCGCGGCCGCGCGCGCGGCGGCCGGGTTTAACGTGCGAGCGGGAGCGACATCGGTACATTTAAGCGCATGGGGCTCGTTACTCTTTGTCCGTTCCACTTTTTTATTGATTGATCCCGTAGTACAAAGAATGCCGAATCACACGAAGTCGGAATTTTTCCGGAGAATTCATAGAAAAATTAGTTTTGCAAAATTTCCAATTTTTGGTAATTTTTTGGGCCAACTTAAAAGAGGGATACATTTCCATTTATGAATCACTGTTAATCTACGTACCTTTCCCAACAATCCGGCATTTATTTTTATTCACATTCCTTACAGCATATGGGTGAAAATTGCCGTCGAAAATATTCTTGCACGTGGATCGTCACATTGCCTGAGGCTATAACTTCGAAACCGCATGCCGAAAAAAATAAATATCACAGCCGTAATCACCACCATCGATTACCCCCGGGAGGAAGGTTTCGTCGAAATCCGTGACAGGAGGGTGTTAAATCGACACCTCGGCTGGATGATCTGTGCGAGAATGCCCCAGATGTCAAGTGGTGAGCATATGGCAGCGACGTGCAGACGCCAATGCTCGGCGAGAAACGGCGGCCTTCCTGAAACTGAAATTGCACTGCTCGCCCGTGAGGGCTCAGCGTGGTGGTGCGCTCCCCGTCGCGTAAATATTGAGGCGGCCAGCGCGTGCGGCGACCTTTGGGCAGTGTTGCCGTGCAGTGGCCAGTGCTTCCTCGACTGCCGTCCACGATGACGGCCCACTGCCGATTGCTGCTGGCTGGTCTTCTGGTCGCGCTCAGCTGTGAGTGTCATCGCTCGTGAATGGTTCCCGCGGTGGTATCACTGGTAGTCGTGAGTGCCACTCATAGTCGAGTCGTGAGTGCCACTCATAGTGTCAGCGCTGATCGTGAGTGTCACTCATAGTCGCGCCACCGGCAGTCGTGAGTGTCAGCCATAGTGTCAGCGATGGTCGTGAGTGTCACCAGTGGTGAGGGTCGCCGGTATCCGTGAGTGCCACCGGTGGTCATGAGTGTTACTGGCAGTTACAAATGTCATCAGCGGCAGTAGTGAATGTCACCAGTAGTTGTGTCACCAGCCGTCCACGGCGCCGCCCATGTTGTGACACTACAAGCCTCAGTGTTCCCGCCGCTGGAACTATCACCCTCTGTCATGACATTAATTGAAGTCATGCAGTCCGCGGCCCTGGCGCCAGTGTCGGGAGTGTCACCATCGGTCGTGTGGTCACAGTCGCAGCCCGCAGTCCCGATCCCTGTGTCGAGTGCCGCCCTCGGCCGTGAGAGTGGTCACAGTCGCAGCTCGAAGCCCTGATCCCTGTGTCGAGTGCCGCCCTCGGTCGTGAGAGCGGTCACAGTCGCAGCCCGCAGCCCGATCCCTGTGTCGGGAGTGCCGCCCTCGGTAGTGAGAGTGGTCACAGTCGCAGCCCGCAGCCACCGAGTGCCGCCTCGGTGTGAGTGTCACGCCCGCAGCCCGATCCTTGTGTCGGGAGTGCCGCCCTCGGTAGTGAGTGGTCACAGTCGCAGCCCGCAGCCCGATCCCTGTGTCGGGAGTGCCGCCCTCGGTAGTGAGAGTGGTCACAGTCGCAGCCCGCAGCCCGATCCCTGTGTCGGAGTGCCGCCCTCGGCCGTGAGAGTGGTCAGTTATGTAGGCCGCAGCTGTGACGTGCTGCCGACCACTGTGAAGCCACCGCTCCCCTGTCAGCTCCGTAGTGCTCCCTTATCAGCTCCGTGGTGCTCCCCTGTCGACTCCGTAGTGCTCCCTTATCAGCTCCGCGGTGCTTCCCTGCCAGGTCCGCAGCTCTCCCCTGTGAGCCGTACATGAATGCACATCACAGCCTTAACAGCCAAAATATGGCTGATTATGGCGCACGGTTGCGGGGCCCACACATCTCCGCGAATGGCACGATCGTTTTCTGAGGGACGGGTTAATGAAATTTTCAATTAGGGAGCCAGATCATAGGACTGTTTCGGAAACTTGCAGAGTTGCTCCCTGCACACAGCCGACATTATGTAGTCGGCTATAAATAGGGCGCGACGTTTGGATACAGACGTAACGCAAATGTGCGTTGTGTCGAAACGGCGGGGTGTACGCCCTGTGTCCGTCTTGACCACGTTTGTTCACCGTCGACACCGTCGGCGATCCAGCCGGTTGGGTTGTGAGAACCGCTGTGGCCCGAACGGGTCGGCTCAGAGCTCAGATGGAGGAAGAGTGGCGGTCCCGGCTGACAGCCGAGGACAGCCACTACTTAGGTCTGGCGGCTGAAAGACTGCCAGGTCCGAGCACAGCATCGTATCTCTGTCAGGTCCGAGTATGGATTAGATCACTGTCAGGTTCGAGCATGGCATCACATCACTGTAGGGTTAGAGCAGGGCTTCACATCACTGTCAGGTACGAGCAAGTATAACATCACTGTCAGGTCCCAGCAGGGCAGCATATCACTGTCAGGTCCGAGCATGCCATCACATCACTGTTGGGTCCGAGCAGTTTATTACATCACTCTCCGGGCCGAGCAGGACATCACATCACTGTCAGGTCCGAGCAGGGCACCACGTCACTGTCAGGTCCGAGCAGGACATCACCTCACTGTCAGGTCCGAGCAGGACATCACACCACTGTCAGTTCCGAGCAGGGCACAACATCACTGTCAGGTCCGACCATGACATTACATCACTGTCAGGTCCTAACAGTGCACCACATCACTGTCAGGTCCGAGCAGTGCACCACATCAGTCAGGTCAGAGCAGGGCACCACATCACTGTCAGGTCCGAGCAGGGCACCACATCACTGTCAGGTCCGACCATGACACTACATCACTGTCAGGTCCCAGCAGCACCAATCATCAGTCAGCAGGGCACCACATCACTGTCAGTGACCATGAAACCATCACTGTCAGGTCCGAGCAGGGCACCACATCACTGTGACGCGACGTCACGGCAGTCGTGTGTGAGCAGCCGCGCTGGCCGTTGCAGGGGCCACCTCCGAGGCGGCGTGCGACGAGGGACACATGGCCTGCGCCGACGGCAAGTGTCTGCCGCTGACCTGGCGCTGCGACGGCGACGTCGACTGCGACGACGGCAGCGACGAGCACGCGTGCGACACGCCCGGCGACGGCCGCTTCAAGTGCGTCGGCAGCTCGCGCACGATCGACGCCCTGTGGCGGTGCGACGGCGACGTGGACTGCCCGGACGGCAGCGACGAGCGCAACTGTCACGACGCCGACGCCAACTACACCAGCACGTACCACATCGCGGTGAGCGGACAGCAGAGGCACTTGCCCAGCTGGTCGCTGCTGCTGCTGCTGCTGGTGCTGCCGCTGCTGCCGCTGCTGCACGGCCCGCCGCAGCGGCGCCCGTGAACGTCGTCCTGTCGCGCCACACCTCACCGACGAGGCCGTTCAGGGCAGCCCTTTACATTGCGTTTGAATTTCAAGGCAGTCCAGTGCAGCCTCCGACTGCACGACTGGCTGGAGACAAAGCTTCCGACAACTGGTGACGTCACGCCTGTTTAACGGAACACTGCAGGACGACCGCTGATGTGCCGTTTATGACTCCCATGTATGCCACATCTGACTGATACACTGCTTATGACACCCGCTAATGTCACACCTGGCTGATGGGCCGTTTATGGCCGTCTACGTATGTCACATTTGGCTGATGCACTGTTTACGACACCCGCTAATGTCACACCTGGCTGATGTGCCGTTTATGACTCCTACGTATGTCACATTTGGCTGATGCGCTGTTTACGACACCCGCTGATGTCACACCTGGCTGATGTGCCGTTTATGACTCCTACGTATGTCACATTTGGCTGATGCGCTGTTTACGACACCCGCTGATGTCACACCTGGCTGATGTGCCGTTTATGACCCCTACGTATGTCACATTTGGCTGATGCGCTGTTTACGACACCCGCTGATGTCACATCTGGTCGGCGTGGCATTTCAGAACGACTGCTGACTTCACACATGACTGGCAGAGCAGTTCAAGGTAACCGCTGTTATGGCGCAGTCCTCAGCACGTGTTGACGTTATCAACAGTTGGCACCGAAAGTCGATGTTAACCTCTGACGTCACCAGTCCCGCCGCCGACCCGGCGGCGGCGGAACATTCGAGACGCAGTCCTGACGCAGCAACTAGCGCCGTGCGGATGAAACCAGAAGCCCGCAACAACTATGCTGCCGGTGCTCACGTGCAAAGCGGCTCTGCCTCTGTCGTAGTCCTTTTTGTCCCGGTCTTGTTTTAGTGGTGGTGATAAACGGTTCTATGGTTTCCGGTTACTAAATGTTGCCCCAATACGGTTTTTGTATGTTAATTTCTGTTAAAATATACTCGCGCTTCCTTATACTTGTGCTGCATCTGCCACATAACGAAGCTACATTCAGTTATACTGAAGGGGAACAAAATGCAACACTTTTTCTCACCGAAATCTCATTTTCCACAAGGATCAGTTCATTGGATCTTCCCGGCTGTCACAAAATCCGCTGGTGGTATAACGCTCACCCTTAAATACCTTCCAAGGAACTCCGAATATCACATAAGAATCGTCGGCGATTCAGTGTACGTCTATCGGTCCAAAGATTGCTTGCAGTCACACCAGATGCTCGTCGATCACCTTATCAAGCTGGATGTTACGCCTTGCCAGTGCTTGCTATCAGCAAGTCTACACCATCTGGCAATTAGGTGCAACGCATAGGGGTCTTTCCACGGAAGCCGATCGTGGAAATGCACAAAACCGATGACCTAACGGGACCCAAGTCCAGTTCCGGGGGCAAGGCTGCCAACGACCACGAATGAGTAGACCAAAACCTTCCTACTGGCTGTTGCAAGAACACAAACGTTCGTGCAACAATCAGTGTTCGTGCCGCGTGCTATTTCTCGTTACGCCAGCGTTTTTGTGTGTTGGTGATTGTTCTCGTTGGATGAGGTACTATACAATGAACCTGCCTGTATCAGTGCTTCTATGGGTGTCCAAGGTTGTTGCACGTCGTGTCCAGCATGTCCAGTTAGTGGGGAAATATATCTGTCATCAGCTGATTGCAGGCTCGTATTTTGGAAAACGAAATCATCATATAAACGCAACATGGATGCCGATGCGACACATTGGCTACTAAATACCGCGGGCGGACCACAGCCACCCCACATTCTGCAGACGCGGCAACGATAGTGTCCCGGCATCATCGGCACAACCTGGTGCGGGCTATCTGACGTACACTGACACACAGAACATCTGACACAGAGGAGTCGCACCAGCGCCGCGGCAGTCGCACTAGTCCCGCAGCGGTCGCATCACTGCTCGGGTGGCGAGTGCCGCTGCGGTCACGTCACTGCTCGGGCGGCGAGTGCCGCTGCGGTCATGTCACTGCTCGGGCGGCGAGTGCCGCTGCGGTCGCGTCACTGTTCGGGCGGCGAGTGCCGCTGCGGTCGCGTCACTGCTCGGGCGGTGAGTACCGCTGCGGTGACGTCACTGTTCGGGCGGCGAGTACCGCTGCGGTCACGTCACTGCTCGGGCGGCGAGTGCCGCTGCGGTCACGTCACTGCTCGGGCGGCGAGTGCCGCTGCGGTCACGTCACTGTTCGGGCGGCGAGTACCGCTGCGGTGGCGTCACTGTTCGGGCGGCGAGTACCGCTGCGGTCGCGTCACTGCTCGGGCGGCGAGTACCGCTGCGGTCGCGTCACTGTTCGGGCGGCGAGTGCCGCTGCGGTCGCGTCACTGCTCGGGCGGCGAGTACCGCTGCGGTCGCGTCACTGCTCGGGCGGCGAGTACCGCTGCGGTCGCGTCACTGCTCGGGCGGCGAGTGCCGCTGCGGTCGCGTCACTGCTCGGGCGGCGAGTGCCGCTGCGGTCGCGTCACTGCTCGGGCGGCGAGTACAGCAGTGGTCGCGTCACTGCTCGGGCGGCGAGTGCCGCTGCGGTCGCGTCACTGCTCGGGCGGCGAGTACAGCAGTGGTCGCGTCACTGCTCGAGCGGCGAGTACCGCTGCGGTCGCGTCACTGCTCGGGCGGCGAGTACAGCGGCGGCCGCGTCACCGCTCGAGCGGCAGCGCCGGTCGCGTCACCGGCGCCGCGCGGCGCACGCGCGGACCGCGCGGCGCGTCACCGCCGGCGGCGAGTCCGCGCGGTCGCGTCACTGTTCGGGCGGCGAGTACAGCGGCGGTCGCGTCACTGCTCGAGCGGCGAGTACCGCTGCGGCCGCGTCACCGCTCGAGCGGCGAGTACCGCTGCGGTCGCGTCACGACAGCGGCGCTGCTCGGTCGGTGAGCAGACAAGCCACCGAGATCCGCTCCAGCGCCGTCATGTCGCCGGCCGGCAGCCGGTTGAACACCGTCTCCGGGTCCTGAATGTCGTCTGAAAATGGCGCAATACCGGTCACGGCTTCGGCGGTCACAGGACAGACATCAAGCCGGGGTGGAGCGTGGCTACACCGTTACTCATGAACCTGCAAAAACTTCACTTTGTGGGCAGATCATGTCCGTGTCATGCACTCAAACGGGTTGCATAGAGCAGCAATTCTGAATGTTGTCGGAAGTTCTGTTTTCCCGGCATTCACTTTAACTGTTAAAAAACAAGCGTTGCGTTGCGTTCCACACAGTGCGTCGTCATGTCATCTTTCCACCGAACGTTAGCTTTCCCAAGAAGAGACCTGGTTCAGAATACCACACATGGAAACGCATTCTTTGGTTATGAACTACCACAACCCAACCGCAAATTACCCCAGACAACCAATGTGTAAACACTCGCGCTCACCAACGGGCTGGACTATGTGTACATCAGCATCAAACACATGGGATAAACGCAGCCCGGCAGAAGTGGAGATTGAGCGATGTCAGCCCCGGATTGGATTGGATCGCGGCTTTACGACGCACTCAGCAGCTGACGCCATATGGCGTCGCTTGCCTCTCACCATGTGAGCATCGCGTGGAATCGAACCCCGCACCTCTGGCATGCCAGATGCTCAGCTTAGCCACTGAGCTGCCGACGCCCCACGACGTCAGCCGTAAGTGACGTCACATTCACCCGCGCGACGTACCATCGGAGAGCCCAGACAGGCAGCCGGACTCTGGCACGTTGAAGAATCCCAGGCAGGCTGACAGCTGTCCGGGGTCAGAGGCCGGCTGCGACCAGCGGCCTGTCAGGTACCCAGTCAGGGTGGCGCCCAGCTCTGCAACACCACATAAACCACTCACACCACAAGATAAATATACGGTCGAAGTTCTTTCTGTTAATTCAATCAATTATGTTTCGTCACCTATACTTTTACAAGCATAGTAAAAAAGAATGTATGAAAATCCAGAAACGAGTACAGCATTTTTCTTGCAGGGGTGAAACAGGCATCTGTTCTTAAAAAAACACAGGGATACAAAACAACAATGTTAAAACAAAAAAAGAAGAATGTACATGCGAAGCAGAGAACAAGAGAAGAGACAAAAAAAAAAAAAAAAAACAAACAAAAAACAAAACAAACAAAAAAAAGAAGAAAAAAAGACAAAGGAATAAAAAACAAAAAAAAAAAAATGTTTTTATTTCTTTACAATTTTTATTCTAATCCAAAATTACGTAATAAATTTAAATCATACCATATTCTCAATTTTATCTCATTTACATATAAATTTATTCAGTTACTAAAATACTAAAAATTAGACAAATAGTATTAAAATGTAAAATTATATAGTTCATAACTAGAAAACAGTAAACCCAGAGACTCAAAATGGCACAGGCGTGCAGCGAGCTGATAACCCTATAGAACCATTTCATCAAAATCTGAGGTGTAGGGTGCAGGTCACATATGTGAGACATGTGTGAGAGATAGAGCTAGATATGAGAGACAGATATAGAGATAGAGATAGAGAGATAGAGCGAGAGATATAGAGAGATAGATAGAGAGAGAGAGAGCGAGAGAGAGAGAGAGAGAGAGAGAGAGAGAGTGAGAGAGAGGGCGAGAGAGAGAGAGAGAGAGAGACCCCTTACCCGGCTGCTGCTCGGCCAGGGCCTGGTGTACGGACAGCTCGGCAGTGTCGGCGATGCGCGCCACGGACGAGCCGGGCCGGGCCAGCCGCAGCAGACGCAGTGGTCGCAGCGGGTGCTTGCCGCCGACGGAGATCAGCAGACTGGCGGCCGGCAGAAAGAGCTCGGCCTGCTGCGCCGTCAGGCACAGCTGCAGCAGCGAGCCGAGCTGCAGGTGGGCGCCGCCGTCGGCCGTCTCCGTGGGCACCAGGTACCGACACAGACCGCGCTGCTCTGGCGGGCTGTCGCTGGGCAGCAGCAGGTCCGTCTGCCGGCCACAGGTCACGCTGGTCCACTCCGACCGACTGACATCGGGTCACACTGGTCCACTCCGACCGACTGACATCAGGTCACACTGGTCCACTCCGACCGACTGACATCGGGTCACACTGGTCCACTCCGACCGACTGACATCGGGTCACACTGTCCACTCCGACCGACCGACATCGGGTCACACTGGCCACCCACCGACACATCGGTCACACTGTTCCCTCCGACCGACGACATCGGGTCACACTGGCCACTCCCTCTCACCCGCCGACTGACATCACTGGTCCACTCCACTCTCGACCACTGACATCGGGTCACACTGTTCCTCTCCGACCGACTGACATCGGGTCCGCCCGCGAAACGTGGGTAAAACACCAATCTTGTAGTTCAAGCAATGCATCATGGAAATTGTTGTAATTTTGCACAAACATACACTACGCTTGTTGATTTCAACTGAGTCATATCGATTTCTCGAACCTGAAGCTGATATACACCAGCTTAAGCCGATAGTGCCGAACTATAACTGTATTCAACAGAGATGAGAAGATGTCCAGAGGTCGGCGTTTCGACGGGCAGCAACATAAGTCACAACAGTTCACAAGCCATACGACCATCAGACTGCCCGACCTGCGCGTTACACGGACAGTTATCCCCTCAGCCGTTCGCTCGCGACTGCAGCCCCACAGCTTAGCTGCCACAGGTACAGGCTTCCCACAGATTGGAGGGTCGCCGCAGACGGGAGGGTGACAATGGTGATCTGGTGGCGCACCTTTGCCGCCCAGTTCGCCTGCCCCTGTCCGCCAAGCGCCTCAGTCAGCTGTGTGCGCAGCTCCTGCTGGTGTCGACATCCCACCGCCTTGCGCTTCACATTAAGCCGGCCGCCGGAACGCAGCCGCTCACTGTCACACGGCGGAGAAGGTGAGCACGGGCAGACGCGTCACACGGCGGAAAAGGTGAGCACGGGCACACGGCGGAGGTGAGCACGGGTACACGTCACACGGCGGAGAAGGTGAGCACGGGCAGACACGTCACACGGCGGAGAAGGTGAGCACGGGCAGACACGTCACACGGCGGAGAAGGTGAGCACGGGCAGACACGTCACACGGCGGAGAAGGTGAGCACGGGCAGCGTCACACGGCGGAGAAGGTGAGCACAGGCAGACACGTCACACGGCGGAGAAGGTGAGCACGGGCAGGCGCGTCACACGGCGGAGAAGGTGAGCACGGGCAGACACAGTCACACGGCGGAGAAGTGAGCACGGGCACACGCGTCACATGGCGGAGAAGGTGAGCACGGGCAGACACGTCACACGGCGGAGAAGGTGAGCACGGGCACACGCGTCACACGGCGGAGAAGGTGAGCACGGGCACACGCGTCACACGGCGGAGAAGGTGAGCACGGGCAGACGCTTCACATGGTGGAGAAGGTGAGCACGGGCACACGGCGGAGAAGGTGAGCACGGGCAGACACGTCACACGGCGGAGAAGGTGAGCACGGGCAGACACGTCACACGGCGGAGAAGGTGAGCACGGGCAGACACGTCACACGGCGGAGAAGGTGAGCACGGGCAGACACGTCACACGGCGGAGAAGGTGAGCACGGGCACACGCGTCACACGGCGGAGAAGGTGAGCACGGGCACACGCGTCACACGGCGGAGAAGGTGAGCACGGGCACACGCGTCACACGGCGGAGAAGGTGAGCACGGGCACACGGCGGAGAAGGTGAGCACGGGCACACACGTCACACGGCGGAGGTGAGCACGAGCACACACGTCACACGGCGGAGGTGAGCGCGGGCACACGCGTCACATGGTGGAGAAGGTGAGCACGGGCAGACACACGTCACACGGCGGAGGAGGTGAGCACGAGCACACACGTCACACGTCGGAGAAGGTGAGCAGCACACAGTCACACGGCGGAGGTGAGCCGGCACACGTCAAGGGAAAGGTGAGCACGGGCACAAGTCACACGGCGGAGGTGAGCACGGGCACACGTCACACGCGGAGAAGGTGAGCACGGCAAGCGTCACACGGCGAGAAGGTGAGCACGGGCAGACACGTCACACGGCGGAGAAGGTGAGCACGGGCACACGCGTCACACGGCGGAGGTGAGCACCGGCAGATATACTTCACAGGGCTGAGATTGGCAGGCAGACACACTTCACGCGGCGGAGATTGGCATGCGCACTTGTTTGTTACTTGGGTGGTTCACGACACATTTTATGCACATTCACGGCTAATGACGCCGCCCACTGTTTTGCCTGTGGGCCGTGGGATTGGGAAATGTCCTGAGCGGCGCTAGTGTCGAACTCGGGACCTTCGGTACCCATAGCCCAACGCCTTAACCACTCGGCCATCCCCGCCCCAGGCAGGTACACTTCATAAGGCGGAAGTGAGCACGGATCGACACGCTCCACACGTACGTCAAGGATAGAGTGGGGGCGAGTAGGGATGTAAGTGGTGAGTGCGAACACTCAGATAGGTGGCGCGGAGGGAAGGGTGCAAGCGGCCGTATTCGCACGCCGACCGCCCACACCCTCACGAAACAGCAACAGTAGCTCACGGCAAACATTAATCCAGCGGCCATTATCTGCGCTTTCCAATCATAACAAGCGGTCTTCGGAACCGCATGCGTCACTCCAAGCGATAGCGACCCGACCACTAACCAGGCAAGCATCGTCAGCAGTATTCAGTAGGCGCACCCTAACACGTCCAGCGGTGTCCAGCCGTACAGTGGACCGTCCCACCCCCACCAGCGGTGCTGACAGTGACACACCGCAGGAGGGGTGGCTGGATTCACAGCATGGCACGGATATACAGACAGCCCAGAATGGCACTGTTTGGCTGACGACCCGCCGGGATAGTTAGCCAACTGGCCCCGGGATAGATAGTGGCCAGCCGACCGCGGCATGGTTAGTGGTCAACCGACCCGGGATAGTCAGTGGCCAGCCGACCCGGGATAGTCAGCCCCCAGCCGACCCGGGATAGTCAGCCCCCAGCCGACCCGGGATAGTCAGCCCCCAGCCGACCCGGGATAGTCAGCGGCCAGCCGACCCGGGATAGTCAGCGGCCAGCCGACCCGGGATAGTCAGCGGCCAGCCGACCCGGGATAGTCAGCGGCCCAGCCGACCCGGGATAGTCAGCGCGACCGGGATATAGGCAGCCGACCCGGGATAGTCAGCGGCCAGCCGACCCGGGATAGTCAGCCCCACCGACCAGCGCCGACCCGGGATAGTCAGCCCAGCCGACCCGGGATAGTCAGCGGCCAGCCGACCCGGGATAGTCAGCCGACCCGGGATAGTCAGCGGCCAGCCGACCCGGGATAGTCAGCGGCCAGCCGACCCGGGATAGTCAGCGCCGGTGTCAGCCGACCCGGGATAGTCAGCGCAGCCGACCCGGGATAGTCAGCGGCCAGCCGACCCGGATAGTCAGCGGCCAGCCGACCCGGGATAGTCAGCGGCCAGCCGACCCGGGATAGTCAGCGGCCAGCCGACCCGGGATAGTCAGCGGTCAGCCGACCCGGGATAGTCAGCGGCCAGCCGACCCGGGATAGTCAGCGGCCAGCCGACCCGGGATAGTCAGCGGCCAGCCGACCCGGGATAGTCAGCCCCCAGCCGACCCGGGATAGTCAGCCCCCAGCCGACCCGGGATAGTCAGCGGCCAGCCGACCCGGGATAGTCAGCGGCCAGCCGACCCGGGATATTGTTTGTTTATTGGTTGGTTCACGACACACTTTATGCACATTCACGGCATAATGGCGCCGCCCACACTGTTTCGCCGGTGGGCCGCGGGATTAGGAAATGTCCTGAGTGGCGCTAGAGTCGAACCCGGGACCTGTGGTACCCGTAGCCCGACACCTTAACCACTCAGGCCATCCCCGCCCCGCCGACCCGGGATAGTCAGCCCCCAGCCGACCCGGGATAGTCAGCCCCCAGCCGACCCGGGATAGTCAGCCCCCAGCCGACCCGGGATAGTCAGCCCCCAGCCGACCCGGGATAGTCAGCCCCCTGCCAGACTGGCGTGTCCAGAGCTGGACGGCGGCCACGCACCCGAGCAGCTGGACGCCGGAGCCGCACGTCACCGTGAACGGCCAAAAGCGGTCGTCGTCGACGCGGATCTCCAGCACCGACTCGAGCTGCGGCAGCAGGCAGGGCGCCTGCACTGCCGTCTGTCGGCCGGCCGGCGAGTCGGCAGTGCGCAGGGTCACCGCCAGGCGGCAGTAGGTGAGCTGGCCGGACGTCAGGTCGCGCGGCACCAGCAGGCGAGGCTCGGACGCCAGCACGTACAGGTGACGGAACGCCTGCAGGTGGTACCTGTCGACACGTGCCCGGGACAGGCGTGTGCATAACGGTAATGACGAGCCATCGGACGTTCTTTCTGACTGCTTCGGATGGAGCTGCTGCCGTAGAATTTCCAATGCAGTATTTTGCGCGACCTATCTCCCCAGTCAGATAAATTGACGCACAGCCGCGGCCGCTGGGCAGGACTATTGATATACAATCAAGCTGCATGCATAACGAGCGGACATGAGTGGGCAGTCATACCGGATCGAAAAGCGGTGGTACTGAGCACAGACTCGTCGTCACATCTGGTAATCGGGAACCCAGAAGACGCGCATAGCAGGGGTAAACAACTTCGAACTACAGTGAAATCGATCGGCAGGTACCCAAAGCAAACCATCCGTTCTGGCTCATGTGGGCTGTGCAGTGCAGACCATCTCGGGACCAAAGCACACACGAACAGGCATTCAATACACATCTGCCGCGGTAGCAAATGAGCGAATATCCCCATGGAAGTGGGACGTGCAGGTGAGTGAGCATTCCGTACACAGCTACCGTCACAACTGATCGGTGCATTCAGTGCAGGCATGTAGTCGCAGCTGGTAAAATGTGTATTCAGGGTGGAGGAGGTACAGACGAGTGGGCATTCAGTGCAGACCCGCCGTCGCAGCTGGTGAGTGTGTATTCGGGGTGGGAGATGTGCAGACGAGTGGGTTCTCAGTGCCTACCTGCCGTCGCAGCTGGTCAGCGGGTATTCAGGGTGGGGAGGTGTGGAAGGGTGGGTACCCAGCGCCTACCTGCCGTCACAGCTGGTCAGCGGGTATCTGGGGAAGAAGGCGCAGATGAGCACCGCCACCGCGTCGCTGTTGTTGCGCAGTGTGTGGCGGCCGCCGCCGAGGAACAGCAGACCCAGCGACATGTGTATGGCCAGGTGGCTGCCATAGGTCACGGCCGCATGGTGCGGCCCCACCCGCGAGCGCAGGTAGCGGCACACGCGCAGCACGTCCAGGTCTCCGGTGCCGGCCATCACCTGGACACAGCGGCAACATAGGCATCACCATCACCTGGACACAGCGGCAACATAGGCATCACCATCACCTGGACACAGCGGCAACATAGGCATCACCATCACCTGGACACAGCGGCAACATAGGCATCACCATCATCTGTCACACCAGCAACACTGCCATCACCTGGACACAGCGGCAACATAGGCATCACCATCACCTGGACACAGCGGCAACATAGGCATCACCATCACCTGGACACAGCGGCAACATAGGCATCACCATCATCTGTCACACCAGCAACACTGCCATCACCTGGACACAGCGGCAACATAGGCATCACCATCATCTGTCACACCAGCAACACTGCCATCATCTGAACACAGCGGCAACGTAGGCATCACCATCACCTGGACACAGCGGCAACATAGGCATCACCATCACCTGGACACAGCGGCAACATAGGCATCACCATCATCTGTCACACCAGCAACACTGCCATCGCCTGGACACAGCGGCAACATAGGCATCACCATCACCTGGACACAGCGGCAACATAGGCATCACCATCATCTGGATACAGCGGCAACATAGGCATCACCATCATCTGGACACAGTGTCAACATAGGCATCACCTGGACACAGCGGCAACATAGGCATCGCCATCATCTGGACACAGCGGCAACATAGGCATCACCATCATCTGGACACAGTGTCAACATAGGCATCACCTGGACACAGCGGCAACATAGGCATCACCATCATCTGGACACAGTGTCAACATAGGCATCACCATATGGACACAGCGGCAACATAGGCATCACCATCACCTGGACACAGCGGCAACATAGGCATCACCATCATCTGGACACAGTGTCAACATAGGCATCACCTGGACACAGCGGCAACATAGGCATCGCCATCACCTGGACACAGCGGCAACATAGGCATCACCATCACCTGGACACAGCGGCAACATAGGCATCACCATCACCTGGACACAGCGGCAACATAGGCATCACCATCACCTGGACACAGCGGCAACATAGGCATCACCATCACCTGGACACAGCGGCAACATAGGCATCACCATCATCTGTCACACCAGCAACACTGCCATCACCTGGACACAGCGGCAACATAGGCATCACCATCACCTGGACACAGCGGCAACATAGGCATCACCATCATCTGTCACACCAGCAACACTGCCATCACCTGGACACAGCGGCAACATAGGCATCACCATCATCTGTCACACCAGCAACACTGCCATCACCTGGACACAGCGGCAACATAGCCATAACCTGGACACAGTGGTAACACTGCTTGGGCAGGGGTCTTTAGGGCACTTCGACCAAACTTGATCATTTGCGATGGTAGCACTGCCGTCACGTCGCTTTATATAACATGGATCGGTCATTGCCCATTCAATGGTTGATCCGTCCCCCAAATATCCTCTAAGTTCAACACAGGGCCATGTAAAGTTCCCTCCCTCCCAGTAATGGAGGCTTATAGCTAACATGTGGAGTTTCCTACTTCCCGGTACTGGAGATTCACAGGTAACATGTGGAGCTGGCTCCCTCTCAGTACTGGGGGCCCACATGTTAGCTATGAGGCTCGTGTACTGGGAAGGAGTTAGTTAGTTATTAGGGCTTTAGGGCGCGCCGACTGCTGTGGTCATATTGCGCCCATGTGTACTGGGAAGGAATAAACTCCCGAGTTCTAGAGCTAATATGTCAAGTTCCCCCTCCCAGTGCTGGAGACACATAGCTAACACGTGAGGTTTGCTACCTCTCAGTACTGGGCACTCACAGCTAACATGTGGAGCTATCTCCCTCCCAGTACTGATGGGACGGGAAGGAAGTTCCATGTGCTAGCTCTGAAGCTCCAGCACTGGTAAAGCGGAAACTCCTAGATCTGGGGCAACATGTGAAGCTTCCACCCCCCAGTACTGGGTCCTCATAAATAATATGTTGGTTGGTTATTTGGGCTTACGGGCGCACCGACTGCGTTGGTCATACATCGACCATTAAATAATATGTGCAGAGTCCTGCCTCCCGGTGCTGAAGCCCTACAGCTAACATATGGAGTGTCCTGCCTCCAAGTACTGGAGCCCTACAGCTAACATACGCACTGTCGACATTTCACGCCACCAGCGGCGGGCCGGTCCGCCGCACTGACCATGGCCAGGGCGGTCAGCACGACGCAGAGGCAGTTCTCGACGGTGGCCCTGCCGGCCTCCTCGGCCACCGCCGAACTACTGTGGCCGATGAAGGCGTGTGTGTAGTGCAGCAGCACCTGGTAGGCGTCGGGGTCGGCCGTGCCCGCGTACCGCAGGCCCAGCGCCAGGCACGCGCCAGACGTCACGTGACAGTACACCTGGCTGTCGGGCAGGCGGGGCACACGGGTCACGTGACAGTACACCTGGCTGTCGGGCAGGCGGGGCACACGGGTCACGTGACAGTACACCTGGCTGTCGAGCAGGCGGGCACACGGGTCACGTGACAGTACACCCGACTGTCGGGCAGGCGGGGCACACGGGTCACGTAACAATACACCTGACTGTGGGACAGGCGGGACACACGGGTTACGTGACTGGCGGATAAGATGGACATACAGGTCACGTGGCAGTATACCTGACTGTCGGACAGGCGGGCACACGGGTCACGTGACTGGCGGACAAGACGGACATACAAGTCACGTGACAGTACACCTGGCTGTCGGGAGGCGGGGCACACGGGTCACGTGACTGACGGACAGGCCGGATGCCTCAGTCATGTGGCTGACGGGCAGGCCGGACGCCTCAGTCATGTGGCTGACGGGCAGGCCGGACGCCCCAGTCATGTGGCTGACGGGCAGGCCGGACGCCTCAGTCATGTGGCTGACGGGCAGGCCGGACGCCTCAGTCATGTGTCTGACGGACAGGTTGGAAACGCCACGCGACAGTACATCTCACGGTTTTTATTTGATTTTACTTGATTTTGATGCCAGTCTCCAAACCCAAAGGCTGTCGGTTCGAGTCCCACCTGCCGCCACTCTTCGCCCAGGACCGATCGCCATGAGAGATGGGCGACGCTATATGACCCAAAACATCCGACGCATTGCAAAACTAACACCCACCCGCACTCACCCCTGGGTTGTGGCGAATTCCCGCCACGACCTCCGAGCATATGTCGAACTTCGCGCGCTTGCTTCGCAGCCTGCCAATTCATACTGGGCCTGGCTTCACTCGATGAATTTAACGGATGGCTTCATAGTGTGCGCTGAGCTATACTTACAGACTGACTTGACGGTCTCACAGTTGTACCACCCGAGCTTACTTGATGGTCTGGTTGTCCATGCCCGGCTGGGTGGACAGTTGTACCACCCGAGCTTACTTGATGGTCTGGCTGCCCATGCCCGGCTGTGACAGTTGTACCACCCGAGCTTACTTGATGGTCTGGTTGTCCATGCCTGGCTGTGACAGTTGTACCACCCGAGCTTACTTGATGGTCTGGTTGTCCATGCCCGGCTGGGTGGACGGTTGTACCACCCGAGCTTACTTGATGGTCTGGCTGTCCATGCCCGGCTGGGTGGACGGTTGTACCACCCGAGCTTACTTGATGGTCTGGTCCACTATCCAAATGGTCTGGTTGTCCATGCCCGGCTGGGACAGTTGTACCACCCGAGCTTACTTGATGGTCTGGTTGTCCATGCCCGGCTGTGACAGTTGTACCACCCGAGCTTACTTGATGGTGTAGTTGTCCATGCCCGGCTGTGTGGACGGTTGTACCGTCCGAGCTTACTTGATAGTCTGGTTGTCCATGCCCGGCTGGGTGGACGGTTGTACCACCCGAGCTTACTTGATGGTCTGGTTGTCCATGCCCGGCTGTGACAGTTGTACCACCCGAGCTTACTTGATGGTCTGGTTGTCCATGCCTGGCTGTGACAGCTGCACCACCCGAGCTTACTTGATAGTCTGGTTGTCCATGCCCGGCTGGGTGGACAGTTGTACCACCCGAGCTTACTTGATGGTCTGGTTGTCCATGCCCGGCTGGGTGGACTGGCCGGGCCGCACCAGCGGCGGCAGGTTGGCCTCGACCCACTGGCGCGTGGGCCGCACCTGCTCCCACAGTATGAGCGCGCGACTGAGCGTGCGCAGCTGCAGCAGGTCGGGCCGCACCATGTCCAGCAGGTAGAGCGTCTCCGGCACCCGCAGCCAGTCGGCGACGGCCCTGCGGACGTCACAGCCGGTCACTCCTGCTCCAATACAGGCGCTCACGGTCAGAGCCACACTTCCCCGGCAACTGCACACAGCATGTCACACCTCTGACACCAGCGCCACACTTCCCCGGCAACTGCACACAGCATGTCACACCTCTGACACTCCTCCTCCAATACAGGCGCTCACGGTCAGAGCCACACTTCCCCGGCAACTGCACACAGCATGTCACACCTCTGACGCTCCTCACATCGGCCACACACAGTCAGGCGCTACGGTCAGAGCCACACTTCCCCGGCAACTGCACACAGCATGTCACACCTCTGACACTCCTCGACACCAACACACACGGTCAGCGCCACACTTCCCCTCCCCGGCAACTGCACACAGCATGTCACACCTCTGACACCCTCCTCAGACACCACACACCACTTCCCCGGCAACTGCACACAGCATGTCACACCTCTGACACTCCTCAACACCAACAAACGGTCAGCGCCACACTTCCCCGGCCCCTCCAAACAGAGCCACACTTCCGGCACACAGCATGTCACACCTCTGACACTCCTCAGACACCGGCGCTCACGGTCAGAGCCACACTTCCCCCGGCAACTGCACACAGCATGTCACACCTCTGACACTCCTCCTCCAATACAGGCGCTCACGGTCAGAGCCACACCTCCCCGGCAACTGCACACAGCATGTCACACCTCTGACACTCCTCCTCCAATACAGGCGCTCACGGTCAGAGCCACACCTCCCCGGCAACTGCACACAGCATGTCACACCTCTGACACCGCAGCCACACTCCCGGCAACTGCACACCTCTGACACCCTCCCACGGCGCTACGGTCAACACCTCCCCGCACTACCTCCACTCCTCCAACACCGGCGCTTACAGGTCAGAGCCACACTTCCCCGGCAACTGCACACAGCATGTCACACCTCTGACACTCCTCCCAAGACAGGCGCTCACGGTCAGAGCCACACTTCCCCGGCAACTGCACACAGCATGTCACACCTCTGACACTCCTCCGACACCGGCGCACACGGTCAGCGCCACACTTCCCCGGCAACTGCACACAGCATGTCACACCTCTGACACTCCTCCGACACCGGCGCACACGGTCAGAGCCACACTTCCCCGGCAACTGCACACAGCATGTCACACCTCTGACACTCCTCAGACACCGGCGCACACGGTCAGCGCTACACTTCCCCGGCAACTGCAAACAGTACGTTACACCTCAGACGTAATGGAAAGCGATTCTACTGACGATTACGATTACGATTCTTTTTACGTTACGTTTATTTTACGATTACGTTTATGCGACCACAAATGGTCGCATGAACACCCTTGCGATCCCATTCGGCCACCTGTATGGCAATAGCGGGTGGCCAATCGGGTTCATCAGCGTCAGGCCACATACGGGTGATCACATCGTTATCCACCAGTCGCAAGTAGCCATCGCCATAGCCACATACGTACTAGAAGGTCAGCACATCGTCATAGTGAATTGAAACACACTCTGCATGACATGTGTCTCGTCCGATTCATAACGGCTTAGGACACCGCGTGATGTGATTTCATGGAACACAATGGCCAAAGGTTATTCTGCTGTAGTTTGGAAGCAGTTAACTACTGAGAGAGCTACCAAACCAAAAGAGAACTAAAAGCACAAATACGACGTAGCGCGATATAAAGCCAGGCAACTTCGCCATCACAACGAGTGAGAAGGAATGTGGTCTGTCAACTAGAGCCCATCAAACTGGATACCATGTCCAAGTCTTCTACCGCATGGCTCTGCAATACTCATATACTTTCAACAAACACTTAAACTGCAAATGGCTCGCATGTACCATGAGCCAGTAGTCTCAGGTTTCAACATGAGCTGAGAGCAGTAGCAAAGAGCATGCTCGGTATGTCTGGCATTAACAACAGACGTCCAACAGTCTTACTGTAGCCCTGGCGTCAATGTCAACAATCCTAACACAAAGACACAAATGCAACATTTACTATACCAGTGAGTGGTACAGAGGCTAACCATCTCCTTTAGCCAGGAAACCATTTCACATGGAATAATTTAAAACATAGGCATACGAAGAAGTGGACCAGAGTTAAAACTGAAAATATTATGCAATACGCGTGAGGAAAAAAACATTGGCGAAAGTGCCGGATAAGTTCTGTTACACGACACGCGAGGTGCATCACCTGTTGCCGCAGCCTATGCGCTGTGTACACGAGCCTGAAAGGCGTACATTGGACAGAGGACGGGGTGGATGTGGGGCTTGTTTGCTTATTGGGTGTTTATCATGACGCGCTTTATGCACGTTCACGGCTAATGGCACCACCCACACTGTTTCACCGGTGGGCCACAAGATTGGAAACGTTCCGAGTGGTGCGAGTGTTGAACCCAGAACCTTTGGTAGCCAGAGCTGAACACCTACACCACTCGGCCATCCCCGCCCCGGGTGGACGCGGTGCATCACCTGTTGCCGGAGCCCATGTACATGAGCCCGAGTGACATGGTGGCGCCAGCGGCCGTGACGTCAGTGTTCACAGTATCGCCCTCCCGGATATGGTAGCTGGGCGTCTTATACTTCTCCTTCTGGGGTCCTGGTGCACAGAGAACGAAGTCGTGATGCCTAAGACACAGAGACAGCAGTAGTGATATATGAGACACACGCAGCTTTGGTGATACACGGGACCGAGACTGACGGAAGTAATGATACCTGACAAACAGACAATCATGATCTCGAACCTCTTACCTTAAATGATGCGTTCCTGGTGCGTGACGCGGTGGAATGTTTAGGTTCAGCCTAAAGCAGACGCTAGTCAAGTGAAACCAAATCTTAGCCCATCTCGGCCGGCTGACCATTTTGACTCACAAGAATTCAATCTACCGCCTCCAAGTTACCGGTTGGTGGCGGTGAGACGACCACAACTCGCCGGTTGGCGGCGGTGAAGCGACCACAACTCACTGTTTGGCGGCGACAAGACGACCACAAACCACACGGCGGCGGCAGCGAGCGACCACAACTCACCATCTGGCGGCCGCGAGACGACCACAACCCACCCGTGAGCGGCGGCTTGTTGCCGCCGAAGATGAGCTGGTACAGCTGGCCGGCCAGGCCGAGCAGGTCGCCGCCCGAGTCGAGTGTGACCAGGCCCAGGCCGAGGCCGGCGGCCAGCGCGTACGCCTCCCGGTCGCAGCTGTTGTCCATCTCGGGCCCCGGCGGCCGCGACATCTCGCGCAGCAGCACCTCGGCCATGTGCCGGTTGTTGGAGCCGCGGTACACCAGCCCGACGCCGAGAACGGCCGCCACCTGACGTTCACAGCGGCGTCATAACAAGGCTGTCTCCGCAACTGCGAGGACGAATAACATATCATGTGGGAAAGTGAAATACGGAATAAAATATACGACAGGCACACAAGGATGAAAACCCAGAATCAGGCTGGGAATGTTTTCATGTCATACCTCGTGGAAAATTATGAAAACTTCTGGCACGCATAAAACAATATCTTTTCCATGAACAGTGACCTTGTAGGTCGCTTGGTGAATTATCGCACACTACAACAACGTTATCGTGGCGAGATATAGTCACGCTGGTGAGATACAGTGTCACTGTGTCCAGGTACATGGTTACTGTGTCGAGGCGCAGTCACCATGCCGCGTTACAGCGTCACCGTGCCAAGGTACAGCATCACAACACTGGTGTCTGGGTTTACGTGCTAAACACCATGCTGCTTCATGGGGCTACAATATCTTATCTGCGCATTAGTGCTGAGCCATCCGTCACAAAGTCATCACAGAGTTTCAGCCATCCGTCGCAGAGTTTCAGCGTTTTACTACCATGGGCTAATGTCGAAGTGCAAAGAAAAGCGTCCACAACCATTTCAATGCTCGGGCATGACATGGTAAAAAAAAAATACAATACTCTGAGAGGTACACTTCAACAGCATGAAGGCAAGGGAGATGGATGTCAAATTAACCTTCAAAAACAGAAGACGAGCAACAAGTAAAATAAAAATATTACTCTCATCATCTCAATTCATCCTTCACGAGACTGCTGTCTTCTCCGCTACAAATAGGACACTGTTAGAGGCGCTCTTGGGGCATAGAGAAGACAATACCCGAACCCAGGCCCACGATATGTGCCTATACCAAGTGGGTAGTACCCGCACCCAGGCAACGGTACGTACCTGTACCCAGTGGGCAATGCCCGCACCCAGGCCCCCGGTACTTACCTGTACCGAGTGAGCAATGTCCAGCTCTCGACTGGTCGGCGGAAGCATGGACTCCACGTGGATGCTGAGCAGCTTGGTGGTGCCGATATCCATAGTGCCTGTACACACAGAGCACACACCACTCAGTAAAGGGGCGTGGCGGAGTCAGAGCAGTGGCCAGGTGAGCGAGCCAGCCGAAACGCCTGCCGATGGGGCTGTTTGTTTGTTATTTGAGTTTAAGGGCGCTTCGACCGCCGACGGGGCTGAAGCCGGAAATGAGTGCAGAATCTGAACCGCAGCGACACAAAATTCACCACGCGCCTGCGGATGTGGCTGGAGCCGGAAAAAATTAGTGCAGAACCTAAACGGCGGCGACACAAAATCCACCACGATCGGCCCACATCGACTATCAGGCAGCTACCGCCGAACAGCCGCCAGCTACATCAAGTAAACTTAATGATGGCGCATCTTCCGATACATCAGTCGGACACAAAATTGCCGCTGCAGCGAAGAAAGTTCACATCGGTCAGTCTGTGCTCGCCGACTCCCCACAAGGCAGGTGGAGCTGACAGCGGTCGCCGGGACGGCCGGTCTGCGCACGGGGCCAGCGACACACCTCGCTTGCAGGCAGCCAGCCCGAGCAGGATGCCGACCGAGGTCATCTCGTGGCCCTTGATCAGGTAGTCGTGCACGTTGAGGCGCGCCAGGTGCGACAGGTGACCGTTCAGGCCGAGCGCCATCAGAAAGCCGGCGTGCTCCACCGGGTTTTCGGCGGTGGTCTGGCACCGTGTGGGCAGGCGAACACGTCAGCTAAATAATAGGTGCGGCGGTTGCCAGCTGACACAACTGATAGCAGGACGATTATCAGACACCACTGGGACATGCATTGTCGGCTCGCACCCACACTTCACACGACTAATCTATCGACAGGAACCGTCAATGCCTAAACTTGTTGTTGCACCTCTTGAAGAGCAGGTGATCGTCCCGCCACCACCGGTGCCAGTCAGCTGCTAACGCTACGGTCATCACACGCCAACCACGCCAGCCAACACCTGACACCGCCGAACACACCGAGGTGATGGGATCTACAGCAGCCATTGTAAACGTACTCCGGAGCCTTCTCCCTGCGCTCATGAACATACATCCATCCTACTATCCCACAACACAAAGCAGTACGCACACAACACGCAGTGGAATGCCGGTCCCCTCGCGCTGAATGAGCCGACTCTTTGGGAGGGACCTCATCGGCTGACCAACTCGATCTATGGACAGACTACAGCACTGGCTGCACCTCCAACTGCATCGGGAGCTCGGCAATTTTGAACAAATACCGCGGTACCTATGGGTTATGTGACCGGCTTGGACGTCAGGATATAAAATGGCACCGGAGATGGAATTTGAAACCTGTTAACAGACAAATTGTCTTTGCCGATTCCCCATGCGCCAAGGCTGCACTCATCCGTAAACCTGAAGTGGAAATAACGCACAGCGTCTCATCGCTCATCAGAGCAGATTCCTGACATTCCAGTGGCACCGCCAGACCTGCTCGTCGGCGAGCCAGACAGCACACGGCCGCGCCGGACGACGGGCCGCGGCGGCGCGCGCACCTTGGGCCGGTTGTAGAGGATCCAGGCGGCGTCGATCTGCGCCGCGTTGGGCGCGACGCGCAGGCCGGCGGCCACGCCGTTGTGGAAGTGCGGCCACACGTTCATGTTGACGGGCAGGTCCATGTCGGCCAGGTCGACGCTGGCGCCGCGCGGCGGCACGCGGCCCGTCAGACACAGCGGCGGCACAGCCAGCGGCTGCGTCACCACGGGCGCCGTCACGTGCAGCTCCAGCATGCCGCGCCCCACCGGCAGCGCCATCGTGCGCTGGCACAGCGCGTACAGCAGCCGCTTCTGCTCGTCCAGCCGCTCGTGGTCGGACAGCTCGGGCCGCGCCGGCGCCGGCACGCTCACCGGCCGCGCAGACGCCAGCAGCTGGTGCACCTCCTGCAGCCGGTGGTCGGCCGGCCAGAGCAGCCGCACCAGCTCGCCGTCGGCAGACTCGGAGCCTGCCGGCACCGCGGCCCCACCGTGTGACTGAAGATGACACACACACAGCGGAACTTCCGCCACCATGCTCCCAGAATACGAATCCAGTGTGACTGCCGTGACTGCCGGCACAGGAGCCCCAACGCAAGCCACAACACAGTCACCGAAACACTCGTTTCAAAGGCCGACTCTGAATCGAAGCCACTGCATTCTACCGAGAAGACACGAATAGAACACGACCAGGGGGTGTGGACGGAAGTGCGTCTCCCTTGGGAATTCGAAGCCACATCGGGGAATGAAAATACGACATGATGAAGAGTTGGAAAACAGCATTGTGCGTTACAAGGTAGGTTCTGGAGGGGCGGAGAAGTACAGCATATTTCATGAACATGGGGATGGGATCGGCTGAAGTGAATCATGGATTGCCGCTGTAAAGCATTCTCATAGCAGCAGTTGAAGGTGTCTGGTGAGGTGGCATCTCCGAGCCGCCGCCCAGCCGTACCTTCGTCAGACATATCGGCTGAGGTGGTCTGCTCGGCGTCGGAGGGCGGCGACGGCGCGGGCGCTGGCGGCGGCGCGGCGTCCGGCGTCGGCGTCACGCCGGTCAGCTCCTCGCGGCCCACCAGGCGACAGAGCGAGTCGGGGCAGTTGGCCGGCGGCGCGGCGCGCACCTGCAGCACGGCGCGCAGCAGCGGCAGCCGCACGGCCGCCGGCAGTAGCTGCAGCCGCGACCACACGTACCCTGCCGATACCGTCGACGGTCAGACCACACACGCCCCTCAGGTCACGGCACAGTCGTAACGTCGGCAGCAGCCGCGACCACACGTACCCTGCCGACGGTCAGGCCACACACGCCCCTCAGGTCACGGCACAGTCGTAACGTCGGGTGCAGCCGCGACCAGACGTACCCTGCCGACGGTCAGGCCACACACGGCCCTCAGGTCACGGCACAGTCGTAACGTCGGCAGCAGCCGCGACCACACGTACCCTGCCGACGGTCAGGTCACACACGTCCCCCAGGTCACGACACAGTCGTAACGTCGCCAGCAGCCGCGACCAGACGTACCCTGCCGACGGTCAGGCCACACACGGCCCTCAGGTCACGGCACAGTCGTAACGTCGCCAGCAGCCGCGACCAGACGTACCCTGCCGACGGTCAGGCCACACACGCCCCTCAGGTCACGGCACAGTCGTAACGTCGCCAGCAGCCATGACCACACGTACCCTGCCGACGGTCAGGCCACACACGCCCCCCAGGTCACGGCACAGTCGTAACGCCGCCAGCAGCCATGACCACATGTACCCTGCCGACGGTCAGGCCACACACGCCCCCAGGTCACGGCACAGTCGTAACGCCGGGTGCAGCCGCGACCAGACGTACCCTGCCGACGGTCAGGCCACACACGCCCCTCAGGTCACGGCACAGTCGTGACCCCTGGCTGGACGCGATCAGCTGCTGGTCCAGCACTAGGACCAGTAGCCAGGAGTGCTGTGCCGCCAGTGAGTTTGCAGACACCAGCGGGCAGTGAGTCAATATGTATTCAATACCAAGTGGAAGGCCGCATTGTGCTATGTTCCTGACGTGGCACCAAGTATTGCGCATCATCACATCACAACCGAACAAGGGACACACTTAAGTTTCAGGACGCGGCTTGATTCACCAGCTCATGCATTCCAGCGGCAACCACCGAACGGCTCACTGACACATCTAATGATGTAGTGACACATGACATAGGCTGACAGAACCATCGTCGACCCGAAAATGATGTTCTAGCGTGTTGGGGTCGCTGGCAATTCGTACCTCCAGTGTCAAGACCGTTGGTCTATACCTGGTGTACCGAGACCGCTGAATGTCAATACCTCGTGTGTCGAGGTGGCTGTTGGTCTGCACCAGTTGTACCGAGACCGTTGAAGGTCCATACCTCGTGTGTCGAGGTCGCTGTTGGTCTGCACCAGTTGTACCGAGACCGTTGAAGGTGCATACCTCATGTGTCGAGGTCGCTGTTGGTCCATACCTAGTGCATGTCCAGTGCCACTGCTGGTCAACACCAAGTGCGTCCCAAACCGCTGGTGGTCCGTACCCAGTATGTCGAGCATGCGCACGGCGAGCTGCTGGCAGTCCTCCTCCTGCAGCTGCGGGGAGCTGGCGGACGGGAGCTGTGGCAGCTGTTGGACGGCCTTCTCCAGCTGAGAGTCGACAGCGGCCGGGTCCGGCACCGGCAGCAGCAGGTCCAGCAGACGGCGGCGCTCACCGCGCAGCAGCGCCAACACCTGCACACAGCGCAACACCTGAACACAACGCAACACCTGAACACAACGCAACACGTGAACACAACGCAACACCTGAACACAACGCAACACCTGCACACAACGCAACACCTGAACACAACGCAACACCTGAACACAACGCAACACCTGAACACAACGCAACACGTGAACACAACGCAACACCTGAACACAACGCAACACCTGAACACAACGCAATACCTGAACACAACATTCCAGCACATGAACACAACACCAACACCTGCACACAACGCAACACCTGAACACAACGCAACACCTGAGCACAACGCAATACCTGAACACAACATTCCAGCACCTGAACTGCTCACACCAACACCTGCACGCGATGCCAACACCCGCACACAACACAAAACCTGAACACAACATTCGAGCACCTAAACACATCCCCGCACAACACCTGCAAACAGCGCCACAGCCCCAGCATCTGCACAACGCCAACACCTGAACACAACACCTCGGGAAAACACCCGCTCAGCTCACAAACTAACAGCAGCAGCGCCTGCCCACAAACTAACACATGCACACGACACTAGCACGTGCACACAGAGCACCGATCTGTAGCATCTGCACCAACCAGCACCTGCATAAACGGTACCAACGACGCGATCACCAGCACAATACCAGCGCATGCACACAATGTGAACATCAGCACAGCACCAACACAGGCAAACAGCGCGAACACCAGCACAACACCAACACCGACACAAATGGCACCATCTGTACAAACGGCGCCAACATCGGCACACAGGGCGCTAACACCCGACCCGTCAGCCGGTGTGCGGCACCGGTGGAAGCGCGGCCCCGTGTACGCACCACCACCATGTGGGCCGACTGCTGGTTGACGCCGGCCAGGTGCGGGTAGCCGGCCGGCGTGACGCCGCCCTCCAGACAGCGCAGCAGGTCCGGCGGTCTGGCCGTCACAAACTCGGCCGGCACCACCAGCGGCAGGTCCTGCACGGCACGCGCACAGCCGCCCGTCACGCACAGCCGCACGCGCTGAGGCTCGGCTCAGGGGACGAGTAGCACAGGGGTAAGTTGCCCGTCTCACAATCGAAAGATTGTGGGTTCGAGTCTCGCCTGTCGCTATTCTTCACCCGCGGCCGGTCGGTGTGAGAGATTGGCGACGCTACATGACTCAACGGTCGACGTATCGTAAAACCAATAACGAACGAAGCTCGGGCCAGGTCGGATGAGATCAGCAGGTGGGCTAGCTGGCAGGATCATTGTTCATCGGATTATCTCGGAGCAGGTCCTTTCAGACGGACTCGGGGCTAGGCATCGGATGAAGTCATCGGTTAAGATCGATCCTGGCGAAGATAACAGAGCCGACGACACACAGCCGACTCAGTACATCGACAGTGCTACCATATGTGACGGATCGAAACGACTGGCGATGACGACCACACCAGTGCAATTATTCGTGTCAGTTAAATCGCTCACAAGCAGCAATTGAATGGCAGGCAAAGCAAGGGTATCATATCATTGCATCTAAAAGTTGCATCAAATGTAACTAACCAGGACATTGATACAGTTCACCTAGGCCGCACCCGTGCCCATTAATATGATTGTGACTGATCTGTGACTGTGACTGGTGTTCGTGTGGCTGACCTGGGTGTTGGTGTGGCTGATCTAGATGTTGGTGTAGCTTACTTAGGTGTTATTGTGACTGACCTGGATGCTCAGTGCGGCTGACCTTGGCGTTGGGGTTAATGCGGTTGGGTGTTAATGCAGCTGACCTGGGAATTGGTGTAGCTGACCTGGGTTTTGCCGTGGCCGAAAAGGGTGTTGGCGTAGCTGACTTGGACATTGGTGTAGCTGAGCCGGGTATTTGTGGCCTATCTGGGTATTTGTGGCTGCTCTGGGTATTTGTGGCTGATCTGGGTATTTGTGGTTGATCTGGGTATTTGTGGCTGATCTGGGTATTGGTGTGGCTGATCTGGTGGTTGGTATGGCTGGCTTTGGTATTTGTGTGGCTGACCTGGGTGTTGATGTGACGGACGCAGTTGGCCGTCTGCTGGCAATGGTCGGGGTAGTCTCGCCAGTAGTAGTCGGCGTACGATGGCCAGCGCAGGTCCAGTGAGATATGGTGCAGCACTGCTGCCATGGCCGACAGAAGCTCAGAGCTGAGCATGTCCAGCTTACAATCCTGTCGGCAGCCGACAGTTACAATGAGATCACCTTCGCACACACAGACACAACGCACACACACAGACACAAGGCACAGAGCGAGCCAGGCGGTGTACGAAATAAGTTCATCGATACAGCAGGACTTTGTGATAAAGAAGGCCCAAATGAACACCCATTCGGCTTAAATGAACGTCTATATTCAGAGCTGGAACGTTTGTCCAGTATTTACGTTGATTGCTGCTTATGCTATCCATTGGCTGGTATGAAGAAAATGAAACATAATACATGTTTATTTTTCGTCGCGTCTGAGGAGTGGCATGGGCAAATCGTTCCAGCATGACGTCAAATTTGGTCACGAACATAGCCCAAAGTTCAGGAATTCTTGCTACGCATCCTACCACCAAACCGATGTCTAGCCAAGTGTGTGTCAACCGATGGTCTCAGATGCATGAATCCAACTCGAGACTTGAAATTGTTTTCTCCGCCCCTTTTCCAGAATAAGTGGGATCATTTGACCTGTGGGCTACATACAACGTTTTGTTCAGAGTTCGCAGAGAGCCAACTAATGGAAATTGTGGCAATGTCGGTGGTTACAACTGGTTTAAGCCAGTTAATTTCTGCTAAAACTGTTTGCAACTTCAAATTACATTTGTGGAGCAAAATATGTCCGACAACATACATATGGCATTTCATACATGAACACAGCATGGGCCCCAAATACCAGGGTTCGCAGTTTTTACCACCAAACCTGTCTTTGTTGGTTTTGGAATGCGACATGTCAATAACTATTACCGGTTTTTACCGCAGAGTTTTGCAAACGCTTTGCATAGTCTTTTCGGAAATACAATACATATTGTTTGCATGGCTAATAGAGTACCGAGTATCGTACAGCATGTATAATGCACACAAAAAGGCAAAATTTGAGCTGAAAATGTCACAGGGAGTGTAAACATGGCACCAATTTCATTGCCCTGTTTTTACCAGTTCTTATCGGTAAAATTGGTTGTCACGACAAAAACTAGTTTGTCCAGGGAATGACCCCAACACCGTCAAATACCTAACAGATACCACATGAATTCAGACACGTTCGTGTTGTAATAATCTTGAAAACTGCACAAACAATCAGGAGAGTGAACATTTGGTACAGGTTAAATACCACCCACAAACACATTGATAAATACTTAGCGAGAATCCTACCTGCAAAGCATATGTAGAAATATCAACGATGTCTTCCTGCCATTCTCATTAACACTAAGCATTCGATGCCTTTTGTTTAATTCAAGGTGGTATTCATTGGTGCGTCGCAGTGCACCTCAAATCTGTACTTTTGGGGTGGAATGACTTTCGTGTTTGTTGAACATGTTTTGGCGTCCTTCCCTGCTTTTATGAGTGTGGGAAATCTTGGTATGTATATTGATTATCCAACTGTACTTTGCTAACTGGTTAGTGTATCTTCATTCAGTGAAATGTGGCGAGAACGCTATTTCGATGGTGGTTCCCCACCCAGGCATCATGTATCCCCTCTGGACGGTGGTTCCTTATTTTCAGGCATCAGGATATATACCCGAGTCACTTTTCGATGAACACGCTTTTAATATAGTATTCCCATCACAGGCTTAACCCAGGTGTGTACTTGTGGCTGGTATTATACTTCTAATCTGAATGACCTTAGTGAGGCCTTCCTAACCTTATCCGAATTAATAGCTTGTATTCATATTAAATACACGTTTATGTACCTACATGCCCATCAAAATTGCAGGTCCAGTCAAATGGCTAGAGCCTGAAAGCAGAGCACATTTTATCCCGTTTAAGCCACCAGGTAGCGAAAACTATTTCTGACCAGCCGGTTTAGACCATTGTTCAAACCGACGAAGCTACGATGTGGCAA
>JAOTOL010000388.1:10000-59521 GCA_034440575.1 Imbricaverruca yamaguchii | reverse complement strand
ACACGGCTTCGAAAAATCGACAGGATCTATCGGATCAGCTGGGCTCGAAAAAGCCGGTTGAAATTTTCGAGCAAGTTTTCAGCGACAACATCATCCAGCATATCCGCACTGAGACGCTGAGATATGCCCAGGACGTCAAAAACGACCCGAGTTCCAGCTACACGAGGACGAGCTGAAAGGCTTCCTGGGTGTGCTGCTGTACTCGGGCTACAGCCAGCTGCCTAGCGAGAGGATGTATTGGTCGGAAGCCGTGGACATACAGCACACCATCATCCGCAACGCCATGCCTCGAAGCCGGTACATGAAGATAAAATCATATCTTCATGTACAGGACAACTCCAAGCTGCCTGGGCCGCAATCTCAGCTCCAAGACCGTGCCTTCAAGGTGCGTCCGCTGCTGGACCTTCTGAACGAGTCGTTCCAGCAGTTCAACGTGTTTCAGGAGGATCTGGCGGTTGATGAGATGATGGTAAAGTACTACGGTCATCACGGCCTCAAGCAGTACATGCGCGGAAAACCGATAAGGTTCGGATACAAGCTGTGGGCGCTGTGTAGCAGTGACGGCTTCTGTTACAAGTTTGACTTGTACTGTGGCAAGGAGAAGCGGCCGGAGCTGCAAGATCTACCCCTGGGAACGCGTGTCGTGCTGGACATGATCAGCTCAGTGACCGACACAGGCACCCACAGACTGTTCTTCGACACGACCCCTGTTCACGTCGCGGACGCTGCTGGCGACGCTGAAGGCTCGTGGTCTGCGCGCCACTGGTACGGCACGAGAGGACAGACTGGACAAGTGCGCGGTCACACTACTCAAGGCAATGAACAAGAAAAAGCGTGGTACTCACGAGCAGCACTTTGACTCGACAGACGAGGTGCTGCTGGTGAGGTGGAAGGATAACAAGGTGGTCAACATCATGACCAACTTTGACACTGTGGATCCGGCGACCTCTGCATACCGTTATGACAGGACGGATAAAAAACCCGTGAAAGTTCCGCAGCCCAAACTCCTGAAAGCGTACAACCAAGGCATGGGCGGCGTGGACCTCTATGACTGGATGCTGGGCCAGTACCAGGTGTCCATCCGGGGCAAAAAGTGGTATTGGTGTCTCATCACCCGTGCTCTGGACAGGGCCATGGTCAACAGCTGGCTGCTACACCGCGCCGCAGTGCCTCAGCAGCAGAAACTGACGTTGCTCTAGTTCCGCCGTGACATCGCCACCACCTATCTGATGACCGCTGCCAGGGTCAGCACCGGAGGTGGGGCAAAGGCGAGCTGTCCGAACCGTACACACGGAGTGTGGATCCCTGGCAGCCTCCGGTACGACGGCGTGGGACACCTGCCCACCAACCTAGGCTTCCGCCGGCGCTGCCAGCTAGAGAAGTGCCAGAGGAGGTCCGCCAAGAAGTGCGTGAAGTGTGATGTGCCTCTCTGCTTCGCCTGCTTCGTCGCCTACCACACGGCCTAGAGCACATACATGTAGGTAGACTGCACGGCCAGGGCGTTATCCGTCAGAGATGAGAGAGCAGGTAGGCAGTTAGTCTGCCACCGAGGTGTATTCGGATTGCGCCATGATTTGGGGCCGTCGGTGCCCGGTCGTGTGCATGCCATTGGTTTGTGATTGTCATAGCTCACCTCCACATGCAATGGCAGGATGAGGTCCTGTGTTATACTGGGGGTGAATGCGTATGGTGTACCTACCTACGTTGAGTCTTCACATACACTCGCAGTTTGTGCTCGTTTATCACGATATGTCGTAAAGACTGCTGAATGGTCAATGGTCATGTATGGCGTTTGAACACGTAATGTATCTCACAGCTCGTAAACGCATGCTTTTGAATGGGTGTTAAGTATCCAGTTCGTTTTGGAATGATCCGGGGATGAGCATTGCACAATAAACGTTTCGGCTTGACCTGCTTATTATTTGTTCGTTTCATGATCGTCATAGGGCAATGGATCAGATGATCTGAATAATAGGACAATCTGCTACGTGCTGCGTCGTAACACTGCAAAAGCATAAGTATAGGAAAAAAAACTCCTCAACTACCTTATCCGTACATTCCTAGTAGTGGATATCCAGCGGTTTTTTATGCCTTCCACCGGCATCCACCGCTGCGCGGACCCGCGCCACCCGTCACCGCGCGGCCTGCCCGCCTGCCGCCCGTCACCGCGCGGCCTGCCCGCCTGCCGCCCGTCACCGCGCGGCCTGCCCGCCTGCCGCCCGCCACCGCGCGGCCTGCCCGCCTGCCGCCCGCCACCGCGCGGCCTGCCCGCCTGCCGCCCGTCACCGCGCGGCCTGCTCGCCTGCCGCCCGTCACCGCGCGGCCTGCCCGCCTGCCGCCCGCCACCGCGCGGCCTGCCCGCCTGCCGCCCGTCACCGCGCGGCCTGCCCGCCTGCCGCCCGCCACTGCGCGGCCGCCCGCCCGTCGCTGGCGCCGTGTGGCCATTTTTGGTCGCATCTGTATCCAAAAAACTATCAAGTATTTTTTTAATTTTCAGGTTTTCTTACTTCCCTCATAACTAGGCTACATGCCCCCCCAAAAAAACTGAAACGTTGGACGGAAAATGGGTCCGGGCTTTAATGGGTTAATATCTCAGTTGCTTGCTGTGCTTAAAACTCCTATTGGGAACTGGCGAGGTCCAGGCACGTGCAATTTTCGACACTATTAAATACTGGCAACTTGAAGAAGAGCTTCAAGAAATGTGATTTGACACGAGAAGCTGAAGAACAAAAGAAGAAACTATTGTCATTCATAAAGGGGCCTGCATGATTCTGCAGCAGTTGCTTGTCCGTGATCTGCTTGACATTGGATGTCGTCACTAAATCGTCGAACTTCTTGCAGGTGCGGCACCCTCGATTGTCCTCTGTAAATGGAATAGCATTTGCCGTCTTTTTTCTATCTGTTGCAGGTCCTGAGATGTGTCAATATCTAAGAGTCCCACCCGATCTGGTCGAATTTGACCTATGATGACCCAGTGACCTGAATATTGACGTGAGCGAGAAAAAAATGATCGAAACACTTTCGATAGAGCTTGTCACCAGCTATCCAACGCGGCTTTCCGTTCCGTTTCAGCTTCCGCAATCCCCTAGCATACATTTAATGAGGTCCTGCTGCCTTGTTAGGCTTTATTTTCCTGATATGATTGAAAGCAACGTTGCTATCAATGAAATCAACATCGTTTATCCGATCACATGTCACTGAACCGTGGCGTAGAGCTGGCAGATTAATCATACGTTCCAATGTAAACACTGATTCAAACTGCTTGCTCAGCTCCTCAACCATCTCACTATCCTCATCCCATGTAGTCACATTTACTTCCAGTGGACCAATTGTGCTAGAAACTTTGCTCAGCTTGTAGAAACTGAAGAACTTTTTACTGTCCCCATTACAGTTCCTAGCTAAATGCAATTCTTTTGCTCGCATTGCTGCTCTGGTTTTTTGCTTCACAGTTTCTCTAGCTTTTTGATAGTACCTTAGATTTACGATAATTGGAGCTTCCTTAAACTCTCGAAATGCATATTTCCTAGCCTTAATTGCTTTCATCAAATCTGGCGTAAGCCACGTTGACTTTCCTACCTTTCTTTTGCGCCTTTGCCTTTGGGGTACGTATCTGAATTTCCTTCTGTAAGATTTGCACTTTTTCTACGTTTCACAGGCATTTAAATTGCAGAATTCTTCTTCCCATTTTATGGCTTTTAAAGCCATCCTCATGTAGTAAAAGTCCGCTCTGTTGAAATGAGGAGCCTTTACCAAATTATCCTTGATTGTGCCCACTACATTTCCCTTGACTCTAACTATGTTTTGGTCACTTTTTTCCAAGAGGTTCTCGGATAGGCAAGTCTTGAAGTAAGTCACTTAAATGCGAGAAGACAAGGTTTTATAATGACCCCTAACTAGTTGGTTCCATCACACTCTGGTGTAAAAACAGGTCCTCTTCAATGCATTTACTAAACATTGTGCGTGATGGGGAGCCAACACCAACATTTTCATATCCTTTTAGATTAAATTCACCAAGAATATGGCGTTTCCTCCGAAAGTTTCTACTGATTTCCTTGCAAACCACCTAATCGAGCTCCAGTTGCTGACAATGTAGCATTATTCCTGACCGGTACAAAGCTCCTATCCTCAATTAATTTTGTTCCTATTCCCACAGCGACATCAAGCCAAATGGACTCTAGGGACACATTTCCTTCTACCCCATCTGCTACCTTTTGAATACTGAATAAGTTATTCACGTAGAGCATTACACCACCCCTTTCACTGCTGGACCCATAATGTACGAAAACATATTGTATCCCTGGATCTCGTAGTCTTGAAAGTTATCCCCAAGATACCTCTCACTGACCCATGCCCGAATAATACAAACAACATCTGGCTCCTCCTCAGCAACATAACACTTAGTGAACTCATTAAAGGTGGATTTATTTATTTATTTATTTATTTATTTATTCGGTTTGCCACACACAGGAACAGTGCCCCAATTATGGTGGTCCTCATACATACACTCAAACACGCCGCCCATTCGTGACACTCTACTTCAGAATGGTAAAATGGTGACTGGTTAAAAACAATACAGTAAAAAATGAACATGTACGATATATATTGGCCTGATGAAAGAGGTGAGAATGTTTATGTTAAGATCTCGTACATGTTTATGACGAAACACTACAATCACCTTGCAGCAGTTGTATGTAGGAATGCAAGCACAGTGCGTCTGGAGTCCCGAAACATATCCAGTGCTGGCTGCACGGCGGTTAATACGTTCGCAGCTCGGGGTAAGCGGGAGAACAGGCTGGTTGCAGCAGCGTTGACGCGGGCACGGGGCACCGCAAACAGGTCGACGCTTCTGGTCCGACGAGACGCAACGCGGAGCGGAAACCTGCCTAGGAGGAGCGGACTCTCGCAGCGGCCGTTCAGCAGCCCGTGAAAAAATGACAAATCGAGTAGCTCTCTCCTCCCAGACAGTCTCGTTACGTTGTATTTTGTACAGAGTTCATCGTAATTTCCTAGGTTGTACCTGTCACGCCTGGTTCCCGCCAGAAAAGCCAAAAATTTGTGTTGGATGCTCTCCAGCCGATCTAGGTGAGTGCACGCCGCTCCCGCCCACACTACGCTTCCGTACTCGAGTATGGACCTTACGTTGGCGCAGTAGGCCACTACTACAGCTGTCTTGCTGTAGTTGCCTCTAATCCCCTGTAGGCTACGGATTAAGAGGCCCAAGGCTCTATTTCCCCTTCTGACGATGGAGTCGATGTGATGCGAAAAAGTTAATTTGGTGTCAAGAATGATGCCGAGATCTCGTACATGTGTTACTAATTCGAGTTGAGCTGATCCAATCTGGAAACGTATAGGCAATGGTTGAGTTTTGAGAGTGACTCGAAAATGAAAGCACTTGTTGGCACACAGGGTCAGTTTCCAGGTTTTGCACCAATTTTCCAGATAATTTAGATCACGCTGTAACCCGATGCCGTCTTCCTGGCCCTTGATTGTACGGAAAATTTTGAGATCGTCGCAGTACAGAAGGCAAGACGATTCTAAAACGTTGGGAAGATCGTTGATGAAGGCCAGGGAAGAGGCTCGGGCCCCACAGGGAACCCTCTGCAACCCCGCTCAGTACCTGGGACCATCCTGACGTCAAACCGTTCACAAGCACACGTTGGCGTCTGTTCATGAAGTACGATCTAAAAAGTGACAGAACTGGGCCAGAAATGCCGTACGAATTTTCCAATTTGTGAAGCAGAAGTCGATGATCAACGCTTTGAAGCGCGGAACTAAAATCAGTATAAATTATATCAAGTTGTTGTTTATCCTCCAGAGCCGAAGTGGCATGCGCCAACAGTTCGCACAGGTTCGTCACACAGGACCTCTTTGACACGAATCCATGCTGCGAGTCCGAAATTACGGGCCGAATGTGGGAGATGAACACGTCGCACACAACTTTTCAAAGACTTTAGAAATGAGCGGGAGCAAACTAATGGATCGGTAATTACTAGCCAGGTCGCGACGCCCCTTCTTGTGTACCGGAATGATATTCGCTTCCTTCCACTTTTCGGGAAAAATGCCAGTAGTCAAACACTTATTGAAGATAATACTCAGCGGATTCGACAAGATATCGGCGCATTCCTTCAAAATCACAGCGCTGAGGCCATCCGGTCCACATGATTTCGACTTGTCAACTGAAGAGAGCAAAGCTGCAATTCGGAAGGGCGTCACCGACATTCTGGAGAGTGTACCGATCCCGAAGTCACAACAAGGAGGCAGGGCCTCATCCGGTGCTGAAGGCACAGTGAATTTAGACGCGAAGTATCGATTGAACATACTTGCTTTTTGTTCGTCAGCCGAGGCGATTTCATTTTCGAGTTTCAAATTTGACGGCAAAGTTTTTGAAAGCTTCACAGATTTAAGGAATGACCAAAATCTCTTTGGAGCTGTTTTGAAGTAAGCGATCAGACTAATGAGATAGTCACGATATTTCTTCGAAACAAGATCCTTGAAAAACTTTCTCTTCTCGCAGAAATTGGAAACATTCGCTTCATTGGGAAGTCGCCTCTTGGACTGAAAGGCACGTTCTTTCTCACGCAGAGCGGCGCGCACTGCCCCGTCAAACCAAGGCGGGTATTTGCGTGACAGGGTAACCGTCGGAATGTGGTCGCTGACGGCGGCCTGAACAAAGTCGTAGAACAATTCCACTGCCTCGTCTACGGACATGTCTTCCAAAGCTATCCATGGGCACAAGCGAAGCGTCGTGCGCAACCCGTCCCAGTCAGCTCGCCTATAGTTGAATGCGCGGGAGCGCGTTGGCAGCACACGGCGCGACAAACAAATCGACAACCTGGCACTCACAGCGCGGTGATCGGAGGAAAACACACCATCGCAAATTGACGCCGCGCCGGTAACGTTGGTCAGAATCAAATCCAGATAGGTGCCAGCTTCCCCAGTCGGTTCAGTCACCAGCTGGTTCAGTCCGTACAGCTCAGTGTTGTCAACAAATTCAGTCGATGTCAAGCGGTTGTTGCTGTTCAATAACACGGATTTGGCGCTATCAAGTTCAGGGTCAAAACACCATCGCAAACTGCTCATGTTAAAATCGCCACAGATGGTAAGCGGTAGACCAGAAGCTGACATCAATTGAACGCATTTGAAAAATTCGGACAAGCACGTAGTGTTGTCTGGGGGCCGGTACATGCATGCAAACAGACAGTTCCTAGACCGCAACACTCCCGCCTGGACAACAATACACTCGCAATTAGTCTCTAAGTCGCTGCGCTGCACAGGCATCAGCTCACTGCGAATGGCTATGGCCACACCGCCACCTACTCTCCCGACACGGTCTTTCCTAAAAAGGGAGTAGTTGCTCAGTCCCAGCAAGACTTCGGCGTCCGCGACATCAGAGTTCAGCGAAGTCTCAGTGAGACTGATGACATCGTAACTCTTCAGCATCCTGCTCATTGATATGAAGTATTTATGTCTCCTTTGTAACAGTATGGAATGATGTTATACGAACATTTTACAATGCAATTTCGGGTAAGGGGATGACCTATGTGATATGGGATACAATACCAGTTCATCATACGGGCGCTGTATGACCGAAGCAGTCGATGCTCCCCTAAGCCCAAGTAACCAACCAACCAGTTCATCATAGTTATTATTCTCCTTATCCCGAATGCACCCTTTCTTAAGTTATGAATCTTAAAACAAATGATAAAGGCCCAGTCATAATCACCTACACCATGAACTCAAATTTTAGTCTGAAAGACATCAAAAACATTTTAAATTACACTAGTTACATGTCACATTTCGACGACGTAGGTCTTCTGAAAGTAGATATTATGAGCTTCCCCCACCGCTTCGTCGTCACCCGGTCCCGGCATCGCGCCTGATCTAGCCGAAATAGCTTGTAGTTTACGCGACAGAAAAAGGCAATGCCGAGACCGTCTATTCAGCCACCTCACACTCGGACGGGTCGCCGCAACGCACTCGGCCCCCGCCAGCTCAACCGCCGCCGCGCCAGTCTCCTCCACACGCCGGCACGCTCGCCCCCGCGCGCCCATTGGCTCGTTCAAATCGCCACCGCCGCCGGAAGCGGCCCGGCCGGCACACGGGTCGATAACATGCCTAAACACGGCGCGCACAGCCCGCGGGCTGAACCGGGGGACATACCAACCGCGCGGGCGTGCCGGGCGCGGCTCAACACACTACAGTACTCATGGTGCTATCTCCGTGTACCCGGCCAGGCTGTTGATGACCCAGTCAGAGCGAGAAGCGCGGCGGGCACCCCTCATCACCCGCGGCACGGCCGCCATTTCAATTCTGGACGTAAATATCCTCCCCTCCTCGCACCTGGTCGCTGAGGTATTTACTACGCGGGCACCGTTTCAAGAGGGTCATTACGTCTGACGTCATCCAATGCTGCACCCTATCTTATTTTATCCGGCCCTGCTCTACCGCTCCTCCTGTCCGTCACTGCCGAAATCCCACCACCGGTCTTTGCTGATGCCACTAGATAATTTATATGCTTACTATAATATATTTGCCTTTACATACACCGCATCGCATCGCATTACGCACACACTGCTCATATACTTCTCGCCATCTCCGACATCTCCGTCCACCTCCTCCCCATCCTAAACTTATCCTATTTTGTACCCTCCTCATGAGACAGGTCGCTCCCAGCAATGAATTTGGCGGGAAGGCAGAAGCTGCGGAAGATAATTTAGGTTGGTTCGGAAAGGTTTAGGAAAGAGGATGACATGCCAGAAGTTTAGCACACACATGTCCGATGGTGAGTGGCGAGTGGCCTTGGCTGAGTGCTTCCTCTCCTCCATCCGAAAACTCAGCCATCTGGCCACCGCTGGACGCCCCTGAGGCGTCGGTCCGGCGTCTACCGCCGCGCGTCTTCGAGTTCTTCTGCGTCTCTCTCCCATACCTTTTTTCTTGCAGCCTTGTCTTCTCTGGCACGTCCATAGACCAGGGATCAACGTCCGTTGTTTGCGGTTTACTTAGCTGCACAAACCAGCATTTTCTATGGGCTGCATTGACCTGTGAGAACCATCCGACTGAGCATGCCATTGGGAAAAGCAAGGTAGATGAGATTTTGGAGAGGATACTTCAGGATTCAGTGAGCGGATCAGCTATATGCCTCTACCTATTGATGACCTATTTAATTGATGACAATTAAATTTGTCATCGGTTTGAATGACATGTCCGTGTTGGGACTTTTTGGACGCTAGTAATAGTATAATTTTGTGCAATGTTCCGCACGAAATAGGTCCCTGTGTTGAGCCCCAAGCGGCTTCCACTGATCCTTAAATCTACCTACTCACGTACATTCCCCTAATTCACTTCACATTCGCTAGCCCCATTCATGCTCTCCTTATTAATTAATGAATTGCTTGGTCCCCAAATTTAGCTCCTGACCCCCACCCCTTCAGCGGTACACAAACACATAGATCGACAGACCAATGCTCTAATTTTGATGGCATTACCGGGCCGAACAAGTAAACCTTTCAATGTCACTCATGGCTGGCCTAGCCATTATTGACAGCGTTTCTCGCCTGGACAAAGTCTTAACTGCAACGAGGGGGCTCATCGTACTGACTCCGAGGGCTGATACAAGTGCTCTGGTGTCTTTGACCGACATACCTAGCCTTAAGTTCGATCGATGCCGCGCCGGGCCTTATTCGTCGTACACTTCCGACCAGGTCTGACGTATTCCACGGGCGGGCACGGATCCCTACCACGTTGGGTACGTACCTGGTCGTCTTTATATCTCTTTAGCCTGGGGTCTTATGGCATAACAAACCCATCCATCATGTCCCTCGAATCTCTGCACCAACCGTGCCCACGTGCAAAGTTCGGGGGTGGACAAACCACTGGGAAGTGTTTTGCCTATACCCTACAGTCCGGCGCCAGACTTCCGGCGAACGCAATGTGGTGGCCCCTTTATCGGCCCCTCCCACATGCATACTATGTTCGCCACCTCACCTGCACCTCACCGCCACCACCCTGGATCGTAGAAGCCAGCGTGATTTTGCGGTCAAAGATCCAGAGCAGGTGAACTAATACCCATGAAGTATCCGTTCATCACACCCTCTCGCAATCAGGGGTTAACCAAACGCGCGTCATATATATAAGAGCAATAATATTCTAGGCAATTTAACTGGCTTCAACAGTCACCACCGTCGTCCGGAAACGTTCAGTCCATAGGAGGACGGCTCGCAGGTCGGCTGCCTCGCTTTCAGTTTCGCCGAGCCTCCGGCGAAGAGTGGTGCTCCCTCCTTGAGGGGATCCCCAATCGGCCTGGGAGTCTGCCTCGTTTCCGCCGCTCTGTTTCCCAGTCAATTCTACCCACCATGTTGTCAGAGGAAGAGCTCTGTTTTAGTGAGGAGGAGAGGGTCGAGGCGGAGCTAATGTTCTCCCGGTTGGTGGACCAGGACCCGGAGGACATCCCTCAGTTTTTGCCTGAGGTCGTTTTGGACCTTGGGCCCGACGACTTTAAGGGCATTCCCCAGCTCCGAGAGGTGGTGGCCTGGAGGCGAAGACGGCTGGGAGGAGCCTTTCACCCCGATCGGCACGGAGACCGTCACGCAACGGCCGTGCGGTAAGTCCCCTCCCCCTTTGGATGTTCCCATGGATTGTTCACGAATTCGGAACCCTTCCAGCGCCCTTTCCTTTGGGGTGAAGTGAAATGTTGTATTTGTCTTCACCCAACATCTTTTGCTTTCTTCTCGTTGCTTAAGCCATGGTGGCGTCATTTATCCTGGCGCGAGATCTTCAGTGCCAATACCGAGTTTCACTACGGCTTGACGGGAGGGGGAAGGGGGTCACGTTGGCCCTTCTAGCTTTTGCTAACCGAATGATCCTGCTGCAGGGATGTCAACCGAGCTGCGTCCTTCTTGGACGTATTTGGGAGGCGTACGCCGTCTGGCGGGGTTACGCCCCCGACGTGTCGCAGCTCCCGCCACTGCCTGAGAGCGCCCTTGCGCGGGCGGCGGCGCGTGCCGCGTGGCTGTCGCCGGAAGACCGGGCGACTCGCCTGGCCCCTTTGATGCGCGAGGGTGCCCTCGCGGCCCTGCTGAGAGACCTGGTGGATGGCCGGAGCGCGGTCCCGGAGAGCCCTGCCGCCCCTTGGTCGCCGTCGCACCGTCTGCGAGGGCGGCCTCTACCCTCCCGCCGGGCGTTGGCGGTTCCACCCCATCGGTGGTCGGGTCCGCTCAACGGCTGGCGCAGCTCCACCCTCCTTGATGAAATGTGTGCGCTCCACCTGGAAGCATTTCCCTCTCGGGTGAGACGTAGCCTCACTCGGCTACAGACCCGTTTCCTGGTACACTTAGGACGTTAATAAAATACTATCTAAGGCTACGTTCTTCTATCGCCACGTCTGCACTGTAAGCACACCAGATAATACTACCCTCTCCTCCCTACTAACTGCAAGGAAGCAGCGAGCATTCAACAGGGCAAAGTCAGAATGAGAGCTTGCAGAAGGCCAGAAGAGAGACAAGGGAGATGGTACTACTTTGAGTGTGCAGCAGCTGATGCAATCACTCTATTTATATGTAGAGTAGCCGCGTGGCCGCATCACCACACACTATCTGAGTGAAGCGTATGCCTCAATTAGCGACACCTACCGGCAACCAGACAGCAGTCGTCCACACCAACACCACCATAATTCGTTGGTTGGTTATTTGGGCTTACGGGCGCATCGACTGCGTTGGTCATACAGCGCCCATACACCACCATAATTGCTCACGATTCTATCAATAGTGTGCATATGGCTCATTGGCCAATCATCCATACCAACAGAAGCGCAATTGGTGGCGAGGCTATGGATAATTAATATATAGCACATAGGTTAATAATTCCCACAATATGAATATTGCATTCATTAAGCGACCACTAAGTAGGAACATTTGTCAAGTAACCTTTTTGCGCATTATTCTTAACCCAGGTGACAACCTTAGGTGGGTCATGCCATGTACTTTTTTTATTTAAAATAAAAGATTTCGTGCAAATAAGCACCAGCCAACATGTATATATATATATATATATATATATATATATATATATATATATATTATATTTATATATATATGTATATACACATATACACATATATATACACTATATATACATATGTGTATATATATACACATATATATATATATATATATATATATATATATATATATATATATATATATATATATATATATATATATATATATGCATATATATATATATATATATACATGATGAACGATAGCAGCAACGAACCTCTGTCACGATAGCACGATTAAGCCTTCCCTCGCACCATCCAAACCACACAGTGAAATACAGCTGGCAACTGTGTCGACGTCAGGTGCTTTCGAAAATGCCAACTTCCGCCCGCATGGCAAACATATGTTGAGGTTCTCGTCCTGCCGAGTGCCGTTTGTCATATCTATCACCAGCTTCTGCTGACTAGACGACTGGCCTGTTCAAAAGACACATGTATGCATCGGCCGCAAGTCAATTGCAAGTTATGGGCTCTAAATTATTCCAAGGCGTGACACGAACGCTGACGTTGTTGTTTATGCGTTGCAACATGTGGTACGAGAATTTGTATATAACCTCGGTTCTTCAGGTGGTCCGCACATCATCGGTCATGTATTCTCTCCTTCTGGTAAGTCTTCTGGTGCTACTGGGTCCCGTCCAGGGAGGCGTGGAACCCCAGCTGGATGTTGAGGGCATCACCCTCCCTAATCGTGACGGTGAGAGTGTCACCCCACAGCAACAGGTCCCAGAGGTTACCGTGACGCCCGGGAACGGGAAATTAGACCAGGACAGCGAACAGATCGAGAACGACGAGTTCAGCGAAAAGGAGGGGACGGTTGAGGACGAAGAGCTCGGGCAGATGCGGGGAGGTCCGTATCTGTTCGAGAACCACAACCCGAATATGACCGACGACGGCCGGGAGCTGTTCGAGTCGGACATCGTGCTCACCGACGAGCAGAAGGCCGACCGGAAGGCGGCGCCCAACCTGTGGCCCGGGGCGATCGTCAGGTACACCGTCACCTCGTCTTCGTCAGCTGACCGATCATCCATCAACCGCGCCATCTTCCACTGGCGCCGGCACACGTGCGTCAGGTTCGACTTCGTGTCGACCAACTACAGCGGACCGCACATCCGCTTCACCAAGCAGTCGGGCTGTTGGTCGTATGTTGGCCGCATCAATTGGAGCCAGGGCCAGGAGATCAGCATCGGCAGTGGCTGCACTTCCCGGGGAACAATCGTGCACGAGATCGGCCACGCGCTCGGCTTCTACCACGAGCAAGCGAGGCCGGATCGTGACACCTACATCACCATCCATCCGGAGAACATACTGTCGGGTAAAGAGCACAATTTCTTCCCCATTTCCTACGCCAACAACTACTCGGTGCCGTACGACCTCACGTCCGTCATGCACTACGGCGCCACCTACTTCACCAAGAACGGCCAGCTGACCATCACCGTCGACCAGCTGCAGTACCAGGCTCTGATCGGCTACCAGTCGGGCCTCTCCCACCGCGACAAGCAGCTGGCCAACGCCATGTACAGCTGCTCGGCGGGATGCTCCAGCCGGCCCAACTGCCGCAACGGCGGCTTCGTCGATTCGACCTGCAGGTGCGTGTGCCCACCCCACACCGCAGGCACGCTCTGTCAGTACTGGTACGGGCCGTACTACGGCACAGTGTGCGGCAACCAGAACATCCGCCAACCGACTTGCATCAGTTCGCTGAACTGGCCGAGCATCTACCCTCGCGGCCGGACCTGCTTCTGGATCGTGTTTGCGCCCGCCGGCAAGCGAGTGCGCATCCAGTTTGGCCCGGCCAAAGTACTATACCGCTATCACGGAAGGTGCTATTGGGACTGGATCAACTTGTTCACCAACGACGACAACACACGCGACGTCAACGCCTGCGGCAGCGAACTGGAGGGTCGGTCCTACACGTCCACCGGCAGACGCCTGGCTGTGGAGATGCGCTCGTACCCCTACGGCAGCTACCCATTCTACCAGAAGGGCTTCTCGGCCACAGTATATTTCGTGTGAAATGATCGGTGTTGGCTGTCTATTTTGTCTGAGGTGACAAAATAGGCTTCCTGCTGGCAGTCAGAGTGGCCTCCCTCATGCATAGTTTGTTTTTGAGATGTTAGAGGCTGTGGATTTAAAGTGTCATTGGAAAATATGGGCACAAATATTACTTTAGCTCCGATCGGATTGTCTTCGTGCATTCATTCCACAGCTATTTCTGGTTTTGTTTCGTCTGTCGTGAGTTGCATGTATGAAATGGGAGCCGCCATTTTATTGGCACATTATTTAAATGATGAATAATATATTTATATTTCTTGGCAAAAATATTTTCTTCGATTACTGCTGAAGCGTGCTGTTTAGCAAAGTATATCAAATTAAACCGCATATTCCGCTAGTCTTGCTTGTTGAGTTGTTCGTCCTATCGGAGGTAAACAATATTAGCGTGTCTTATGAATATAAAACCAGGCGAGGCACAGAAAAAGAAAACGTGGCTTCCCGATACACATATGTTTCCTGGACACGATAGTCAGGATCTTAAAAGGGGATAGACTCCGATTGGTAAGCATGAAACACGACGGACTTCAGCAACAATGATCAAAACCAAGAAATATTTCCATATATCCATGTGTGTTTTAGTAGGTATCCATACAACACTCTTGGATATATATCTTTTTTTGTAATACAAAAATCAAACTTAACCGGTCTCTCCTCTCAGGTCCTCAAGCTCATCAGGTTTGTTGCTCTGGGGAGTTCATTTTGAGGGAGAATTGAAGATAAAAATAGAATAAGAAAGGATAGCGAAATCGACCAGGGCCATGCAATTTTTGGCAACTAAAAAGCCCAATTTTATTTCGTCCATCTATGACCAACATCATGACTGAACAACTTATCTAGTTATAACCTAAATTTGAGTTGTGCTGGCTATCGCAAAACTTCAATATCAATTGGGGTCGTCGGTCCGTGAAAAGAACAAGAGCCAGTACCGATCCATGATCTGGGGGAGTGTGCAGTCAGAGTGGCCTCCCTCATGCATAGTTTGTTTTTTAGATGTAAGAGGCTGTGGATTTAAAGCATCATCAGCCACCTCTCTGGCAGAGATGTGGCTCCTCTTGAACTGAAAAATGGCCTCAATTCAGGACACTCGAATGCACCCGCCCATCCACTCCCTCCAGGGTGAATATCTGTCACCAGTCCGTGTCTTTACGGACCAGGGGCCAGGTCCGAGTCCGTATCTTTAACCCTCCTCGTCTTTCCGGCGATATCCTCACATTCCGTCTCGGGTGGGGGGGGGGGGGGGTGATAGGAACCACCTCTAATCTTCAAACTAAGCGGCACACGGAAACGAAGCAGGTGTCTTCGGAAAGCGCTCGACGGGTAGGGCCAGACACATCCCCAATTTTGTTTTCCGGAAAGTGACGTCACTAGGGGTGCCTTGGCTTTCACGACATCATGTTTTTGGCTCTGAGGAGTTCATTTTGGGAGATATTGGAAGAAAAAATATATTTGGAATCATAACAGGAAGGCGAAATGGACTATGGCCCTAAAATGTTTGTCCACCCAGAAATAAAAATTTTATTTATGTTTCAAAATTTCAAAATTTTAGGTTTTAAAGTTTTCTTTAATATTTACTGTTATAGTGAGTAGAATGGACCGAAAAGCGTTTTTTAAAGTCAACTTGCTCCCTTAAAAATGCTTACTTTGGCCATAATCATTCTCAATTGATGTGAGAAAAGGTACTGGCAAATGTCGGCGCCCTGTCGGGCGCCGTTCTTTCACTATCCGCGGAGGACCATAGGATGGGCGGATATCAACCCCCCGAGACGGCGCGGGTTCAGATAAAAGTTAAACCAGTTAAACCAAAAAAGTTAAGCCAGTCGTCACGCTTTAACTGATACCGATATTTTATTGAAACTTTCGGCGTTTGCTTATCTTTACAGATGCAACAGAACGTACCAGTTGAAGTTTTCATTTTTTCGTTTTGACTACCTATAAATTTTGCGCATTTGCCAAATTTCAGTTCAAATACAGGATTCTGGCTAAAGTAAGCATTTTATATTAGGGCAAGTTGACTTCTAACAACGTTTTTCGGTCTGCTCTACCCATTGGAAAAGGAAAATTAAAGAAAACCTGAAAACTCAAAATTGTGAAATTTCCAAAAATATCACTTGTATTTTTGGAGGGCCAAAATAATTAGAGCCCTGATCGATTTTGCTGTCCTTTTCTCATTCCAAATGCATTTTGTTTTTTCATATACCCATCAAAATGAACTCCCCAGAGTAAAAAAACATAATGTAAGTCGTGAAAAGTCGTCAAAATCTAGCCCCCTGGTGACGTCACTTTTGGTTTTTTTAGGGGTGGACCCGGACCCTACTCGTCGAGCGCTTTCCGATGACACCTTTTTCGTTTTCGTACGATGCTTAGTTTGGATTTGAGAGGGGTGTCTTCAACCCCCCCTCCCCACCCCCCACCCCCGAGACGGGGTGTAAGGATTTGACAGGAAAGACGGCGCGGGTTAAAATTCCATCGGCATGGTCGCGTTCCGAGTGCTGCGCCATCCTCGTAATCCAGCCACACTGGAAATTGGTCACTGCCTAGGGGGTCGTCGGCCACAGACCAGCTAAAAATGTGTGCGAGTTGTGGGCTACACAAACTGAGGTCCAGAGCAGAGGTATGGCCAGAGGATAGGGTGAAGTGGATCTTTGCTCCAGTGTATAGAATGCACAGAGATACATCGTGCATGAAGTATTCCAAACGCCGACCCCGTAAATAAACATCATCGCATCCCCATGCCGTATGGTGAGCGTTAAAGTCACCTAGTTATAAAACCGGTGGTGGAAACTCTGACATCATTCGTTGTAGCTCAGTAGACGGGAAACCAGTACTGGGTGCCAAGTATAATGAGCAGATAGATGTAGAACGACTATTAAATACACTCTTACTGTGATGGCATACAGCTTGGCGTGAAGAACTAACCTCTGCACCGGCACACTATGGTGAACAACTAGCAGCACACCCCACCATGTGCAATAGTGTCCGAGGGCATATCCTTTCGAAATACTGAGTTGCATTTTTCATTATATAAGTAATCAGGCGTCACCTTGCTTTCTTGCAGGCAGATGACCGCAGGACAGGGGCGGTTTAGGAGAACCTGGAGATCTGTTGTGCTAGTCCTCAGCCCCCTACAATTCCCTTGTGAAATAAATCGCGGCTGATCCATTGAAGACGAGTTGAAGTAGGTATGTATAATTATCACAGATACTATCACAGAAGGCACTAACAATCCCGGTAGTCCATTGTAGATCTAGTGAGTGCATAGGTTGACGACGTGCAACGTATAAAATATGTGAAGAGCGTGCATTTTAAAAATGGAGGTAGAACAGGTGAGTTCACGAAGAGCTAGCCGGACCCCACGAACTAGCCGGTGCGTCAGGGGGACACCGACACTCGGTCCAGGGGACCGGGTCTTGGGGCGCTCGGCGATCCTTGGCTCGACGGAGAGCCAGATATCGGAAAGCCTCGCTTCTGGGAGCCCAGTCGGGGTTGGGACGGTGGAGGGCTCATGCTATACGGAGCCGGTCCCTCCACTCGCCGTCGCGGCGACGGGGTTGCCGGCCTTTGAGGTGGAGCCTTGTCAGCCCCTTGGTGGCTCATACGCTTAGGCCTTCTCCATATCTATGAGATGCGCTCGTTTCTCTTCGCGAGCTCGCCTTTCGGCTTCTTGGTAAGTAATTCTGACCTCGGATATCTTAATTGGCCGGTTTGTGCCACAGGACGGAAATGGAGATACGGAGGAAGAGGTTGAATATGGAGCGTGGTCTGGCTCGGGGAGGGGCGGAAGGTTCAGGAAGGGAAGATGTGGAGAGGAGGAATTTGGAGGAGGATCATGGGGAGGTGAGCTGGAGTTGGACGAAGGACGGGAAGTGAGAGACAGGGCATTCGTGGTGGGTAGGTAGGGGTTTGGCTTGGGTGCAGGGGATCGAGCAGGTCTCTTTGATTCGTGGACCTGTGCCCACTCCCTACCCTTAGATGTTGCTCGGGATGAGGCCTCGGACCGTTCGTCAGCACATCCACTAGTGGTCACCTCGGCAACGCTTTGGGCGGGCCGCCCTTGCGTCATCGGAAATGCAAGATGCACACCAAAGGTTCGAAGGAGGGCGGCCAATTGATCCAAGAGATCAGAGGCCTTATCGGGCGGTATGTGTTGTTGATGTGTCAGATTAGGACCTGGTGATGTATTTTTTACTTTCAAAGCGCAGGACGTTTTGGGATGGGATTGGTCAGATAAGTCTTTTGTTTCCCATCACAGTGTTACTTGTGTGTTTGATTGGTATTTCTTTTTCGGTCACGTCGGAGGGGAAAATTCGATCAGAAGAAGTGTGGTGTTTGTGGTCTATCACGCAGTTCACACACTGCGGGGTCGCGGAAGTACACTGCTCGAAGAAATGTTCATTGGAGGCACACTTGCTACATGCTGGGCGATTTCTGCAGAATATTGTTGTATATCCATTAGGTTGATCCGGTTTTCACACTTGTTGGCAAATTGATAGCAGCTCCCCCTGATTTTATATATTTCCGGGCCACTGAAGGCGATGGAAGCATCAGAAATGCAAATTTATCACATCTTCTGATGGCCCCGGCCACTTGAAGATTTTGGCTGGGATCAAGTTTTGGACATTTCTGCACCTCATAAGCGGACTGGTGGAAAAATGAGTCCGACGGGCGACGGGCCTGGCGCTGACGGGCCTCACCGATGAGATGGATAGCTCGGGCCCGGATCTCTTGGTGTTCGTCCCCGAGCATGCTGAGGACGATGGCCTCAGGGTACGTCATCATGGCGTTCCCGCAGTCTCCTCTGCACCTCGGCCAAATCATCGCCGGTCATGTGGCGACGCTGCCGCTCGAGCTGGTCGTACAATTGGCGCGGTGCCTCCACCAGGTCTGGCCGGTGTCTGATTGCCAACACTGTTTGGATGTAAACACTCACAACGTACAATGCAAGAGTCTATAGCTCGGCACTGGGGCTCTGTTGGGCCATGTAGACACGAAACAGTCTGCTCTGTGCGGGGTGCCACCGCGCCATACTAAGCTGGCCGTGAACGCACTGCGCTACTTCGCTTCTATCGCCCGAAGTCACACACTGGGCGCACTGCACCAGCAGTCGCAGATCTGAGCTCAGATTGCGTCTGGCATCATCTGACAGCGGCGGCAGCTCACCCGTTGTCAGGGGCTGGAACTGAGCGACAGGCAACTGGTGCACCGGGCCCGACAGCAACTTGTCGATGGAACCCGAGAAGCTGGAGGGACTGGTGGTCGGCCCGTAGAGCCTCTTGAAAACGGCTCTGTAGGGCAGCTCGGCCTGATGGAGTAGGCAGACCGCTCGGGTCAGCGGCCGGCCTAGCACCTTTCCGAATTGGGCCATCTAGTCGCCTTGCCAGCCCACCACCTCGCTGGTCCTATCGCCTCCCACCGCATGGATGGCAAGGACCTGTATTCCGCGCTCAACCAGAAAGCGCAGCAGCTGTTGGGCGATACCCGCTCCGGTGTGCCGCGCTTCGCAGTTAAAGTGCCCGACACATGCATCGCTCGGGTGGACATCCACGGATATGTTGTGAACCTCTTCGTGTCGGGTCCCTGTCACCCGGGCCGTATCGGTCCTGCCATCGGTAAATATGGCCATGCAGCCAGCGGCAGCGGCTCCTTTTCTAACTCTGACTGGATTTTTGACCGAATGATGGCTGCGCCTCCAGCAAACACTGTGTACGCACTTATGAGCTTAGATGCCTTCCGAGAACCCACATCGCACGCATCAGCAGCTTCAGACAAAAGTGAGAGAGGTGACCCTCCACGTGTCTTCTTTTTGGCCTGCGCGGTGGCTGATACTCGGGAGCACTGTCACTGTCATCAGAAGAGGAACTGCCACCGTTTGAACAGTCACGGCCCGAGACGTCGACAGCCGGCGTAGTAAGCGTAGTGCCACCGGGCGAGGATCCAGTAGCTGCCGGGGTCACGGACGGTCCGGCTGCTGCAGCAGCGGTGACCGAGGAGCCAGGGACGGCGCAAGGAGCGCCAGAGTGGACGGCGGAGTTGCTGAACCAGCCAGAAACAGAACACAGGAAATCGTTTCATTAGGGAGATAATTTGAATGAAACGTTGTAAGGACGCGCAGTAGGATACGATGTTCTTTCGATGCAGTACACGGGTGAGCTGCTGGGACAAACGTTCAATACCTAGCATGGTGCAATGGCAGAGGGCAGTTTATCAATGGGACTACACCCTAGCTATTATGAATTGTTTGGCTGCATTGGGGAAGAATGACATGGACCAGAGACGGCAACGGAGGACTGGATGTCAGGAACTGCGCCCGTCAGGACGGCGGCAGATGAGCACTCACCAGCGCCGGCGAAAATACGGAACGTGCTAAGGGACGAGCGCTGCCTTGTCGAAGTCCCTAATTTGCCAGCTGCGGACGGCTCGGGAAAGGTGCCAGCGGTTGTGCCGGACTGACCTGAGACGGGGAGCAGGAAACTATTATACTAGACAAGTAGTAGCTTTGATGAACGAAGGCGAGGCGTAGAGACAAGTAATACCACTTGCTTACAAATTCTTTCATGGACAAGGGAGTGGAAAACGTCAACAATGCACTATAAGTGAGGGACGAAAAATCAAAGATTAGGCCAGAGGCGCGGGTTTCAAATGTCTATTGGGCTGTAAGTGAGGGGAATGACACGGACCTGAGTCACCAGCAACGAGGGACTGGATGCCAGGAGCTGCACCTGTGAGGACGGCGGCGGGGGTGGCAGCAGCGCCAGCTACCTGGACAGCGCGAGTCGTGCGATGGTCCCCGGATGGCACGGCGCCATCTCTGAGCGCTGGAGATGCCGAGCGACGGGCCGCGGAGGTGCCGCCAGCAGCGACGGCAGCAGTGCAGACGGTCTCGGATGCCACAGCCGGGCGGGTCGCAGGGGCAGCCGTCTCGACTTGAGCGCGAGCACTGCCCGCCCACGCCGTGGCTGCCGTTTTCGACCTCGTCGCCTCCCGCACCCGCCGCACCTGCCGCTCCTCCCTACCACGCATTTTGAGGTGCTGAACAGGATGAAAGCATCAGCAATTCAAATTTCTCACACCTTTTGATGACCCTGGCCACTTAGAGATTTTGACTGGGATCAAATTTTGGGCAATTTTGCATCTCACAAGCGGACTGGTTGAAAAAATGAGTCCGCTTTGGTATTACACCGTCGAGGCAATTCATTTTCTATCATGTAGACAAAAATATATGAAAATTTATGAAAATGTAGACACCACATCCTCAATTCGGCATTTTGGCACGACGGTTGCCAGGAACACAGCTCCCAACAAAAGATAATGTGATTGGCCGCCTCCAAATGATCCGTATCAAGCGCATACAAGCGCCATTGGTCATCGACGAACTTCAGGTGTCCATAGAGGGATGTATGGAGTCAGTTATAGAAGAGATTCTACACCTTTGCAAGCGGGCATCCCTCTCCCGTTCGTGATCGTGCTCGCGTCATGGAGGCTGTAAGAAACCTTTAGAGCAGGAAGGACGCCATTAATAAAACATATGGCGAAAGCCAACAAGCAGCGCTAGCACGCCTCGTCAAGGTCGTGGTTTCGGAGATGGACAAGGTTTTTGACATCGCCAGCAGGATCCACCAGCCAGAGCTGCCTAAGGACCGCGCATTCTTGGCGAACCAGCGCGGTCCCAGCTCCTCCACATCGGGGGCCTCAATGCCGAGACCACCGTGCGGTGGCAAAGTATAAATAAAGCGCTACCCAATAAAACGTATAAATAAACGTTATGGGTCGTCAACGTTAGGTCTCCTCACTCACCTTGGGAAATTTGCAGACTGTATCTTGGGAAATATTTTTGGGGAACACTTTTTGTTCACCATAAATTAATTGTTCGCCCTTGAAATCCCCGGTACACAACGTTTCAAGAAAACAAAGATGGTCGGACGACAAATTGGAAAATTTTCGGTTGAGTTACTGTGGAATGCCTCTACTGTCAATGTTTGCCAAGATTTGATAGGACTGCGGCATAAGTTTGTTTGGGCAGTTTCTGGCAGTTTTGGTTGTTAGATTGCATTATGTTAAAATATATTATATTTATTATGTTACATTATCTTAGTCTAGGGTAAGTACAGTTAGGTCATTTTTTTCATGATTCATCTGTTCATATGTAATTTTGGAATTCTTCCAATTCAAATTTAAAGCAGAGAAGTCAGCAGGCAAGCCACATGCAGCCATCCATATCAGTGGTGGCTTTACTGTGCCTCATAATTATTGAGCATTCTTCTGAGAACAATCACTCAAGTTTATCCGTTTTTCCTAACAACACTTCATTTCCAGGAAGGCTCCCCCATCCAAATTGTTCTGAGGTATGCCAATATCTGTTTTTGAAGGAATTTCACAGTCTCTAGACTCATACTTTTCTTCTCGAAGCATCGAAGCTTTATAAGCTGCAGTCAGAGCACCATGCTGATCAATGCACAAATGGATGAGCCACATACTCTGTGCCAGGCATATGACACCAATTTGATCAACTGCTGATTGACTGATTGATTATTGGAGTTTAGGGGCGCATCGACTTGGTCAACTGCCATTGATTTAAAAGTAATCATTCGTGTACAAAATGGTGTTAAAAAATCATGTTGCGAAGTTCAAGTTATTTGATCCAAAAATGAACATTACTTGATGTACAAATTCACCCATATTTAAACCTATTACACCTGTTTCAAAGTTGTGACATTTGGATAATATAAAATGAGATGTCAATTACTATTTGAATTAGTAACTTTTTAACATGGTTCCATTGTTTCAGCTCTTGCCTTCTTCAGGGTATAATCACAACAAAATCAAGGTTCTTTAATCAGCATTGACCTAACAAATCATCAATCATATTATGACAAATTCTAGCTGCACCTCCATAACACAGTTAAAAAAAATAATGTGAAATCCTGTGTGGGTTTCTCAGATATATGGCTTGTAGCAAGCCCTGCACAGCATGTTGTAAACTAACTTTTTGGATTGGCCTTGGGAGTGCTGGTCGTCTTTGGGTGTAGTAAACAGTTGCTCTCCATTCGGCCGCTGAGCATGGGAGAACCTGCTTAGCAATAGTCTTTTAGGAAACCAACTGGTTCTTTGTTTGTTTAGTGTTCTCCCAGAGGTAGAACTGTGTCATGTTGCATTAAGGTCACCATTATCATCAGACATATTGGTTGAATAGTTGTGACAATCGGATACTCAATGAAAATGAGACATCAATTCATATTTAAATTAGTAACTTCTTGGATATACTTCCCACATTTCGGCTCCTGCCTTCCTAAGGGTACAAACACAGCGAAATCAAGGTTTTTCCAGTAAACATTTACCAAATAAACCATCAATCATGATACATTGCAAATTCATTCCCGAGACAGCGGGCAACTTCTCCACATACCAGCATGGCTGCTCTGTCGGTGATCTTGTTTCCGTCGAACGCGGAAGCCAGCTCTGGTGTGATGGTTTCTCTTTGTCAGCGTTTTTCTGTGTCAAGCCTAAGTATTGCAGTTGCAGAGCTAGGCCCGGAAACCGGTTCATATTCCTTCTCAGCTATGTCTTCCTTGCCGGTGTCCGAACCATTTGGCAATACTTGTGTTGCTGGCGCTTCTTTTGCCTGGTTCTCCGCATTTCGCCGCCTTGCATCTTCCCCCTATGTCGACCCCGTGTTTCGTATGCAGCAGCCTATAGTATTTTGCTAAGCGCACTATTACAGGCTCGATTGATATTGGGCTTTCCTATGGTCAGCTATTCAAAAGTTAGGGCAGCCAGTTTAGGAATTCCTCAGGATACCATTACATATGACATGTTTCACTATGCTTCAATTCCACTACAATTTGTTGCATCATTTTTTGTCTTTCTTTTGCAGATAGTCGACCACCAGTTTTTGGTAGAAGTAGCCCCATGAGCACCTCAGCTAAGTAGCAAACTAGTAGCACCAAGGATCTCCTGAAGCCACAAAGTGAAACTTGTTATGAGGAGGAAAAGGGAGAAGTTGGATCAATGGTATATATATGCACTCACACATGTACCTGGATGTGCATACACATGAGACATGTACACCTACAGGTACACATACTTCACATGCATAGACACATCTGCACTCACACATATCATGTATATATATATATATACATGTATGTATATATACTTACATGCATCCATGCACATTTACTCACCCAAGCACACATCTCCATACACACGCACCTGCATTTACATGCAATTAAGCATATACACCCATTAGCCTGGTCCAAAAAAGGAAAGGTTGAAAAATTGTTAGCTCCACATGTTTTATTCTGTTACACGGTTCATAAATAACATTCAGACCAATTTTCAGGAAATTTCGTTTAATTTTAGGGATCGCACAAAAGGTGTCTTTTTCCGACAGAAGAGAAACCGAAGGGATGTCAATTTGTGCTCTTCTTTCGCATAGCATAGCTCTTATCTTCTATGAAAATAAAATGATCTTAATAAATAATAATGTTTCATCGTGCGAACTTGAATGACGAAATGAGGAGGGACTTCAACCTGTCCATCTACAATTCAGCAACCACCCTCTTCCATCAGTCTCCCCTTGTCTGGTGCAGGGATGCGGCGACGGTGATTAGCCACGATGTGGAGTAGGTATTGTTTCTGCTCTTTGTCCTTGGTAAGCGATGTGTTGAATGTGTGGATGAGAGAAACAGCTCTTTCTGTTGCATCGTTAACGACATTCAAATAATCCGCAGACTTCTTCATCTCCAGGAACGTTGTTTCGTCTCACACTTCCCGGGGGTCTTCCTTCAAGAAGGACGATTTTGCATTCTCCTTCCCCTGGGCAGCAATGACGTTAAACACCTTCAGCGTCCTCTTGGTCACGAACTCTTCCAGCCCAACTCCGATCTCTGGGACTCCTTGCAAACGACGTGAGCACCCTGACTTCTTCTCCCGCTCAAGGTTGGCCACCATCTTGCGCTTCGTCACCACATCCACCTCCTTATCGAAGAACGCCAGTCCAACCAGGTGCTCTGCCAGATACCAGAGATGGCGTGCAAGGGCGGTGACGGCAGCATCTGCGACCTCTTTGTCTGGGTAAGTTCGAAGGGTTTGGAGGAATTCTAAATCGTTGCAGGGGGGCCTGTATGCGACGCAGAGCCTCGTTCCAGAACCGGACATAGATCAGGGCGACGAAAAGCGAGAGTGATCTGATGGCGCGCAATTCCTTGGCAGCGAGACGGAACTGCTCCCGAAAGAGGAAGATCTTCAAGACGTACAATCCCATCTGCATCCACCGCGCGTGATGCGTCGGGCCTGGGGCCGAAACTTGTTCCGCTGATCACCCCCTCCACCCAAGAAGAGGAGCCTCAGGCTGAGGAACTCGGCGTAGTCTACGCGCACTTGTTGTTCCTTCATAGCCTGCTTGATGTAGGAAACCATGTCAACGCGCTGCTCTTCCAATCTGTGGTCGCGGAACATCTCACCTGGGGAACCAACGTTCATCTCTTGGTTGACTTTGGGCCGAAACATATGGAACCTCTTGAAGAGTCCAGTTTCAGGTCCTCCAGTTGGCCCGAAGACTACCTTGAAGACACCGGAGAGGACGATCTCTAAGACATGATGACGACAAGCTATCCAAACTAGTTCCCTCCCGAGTCCTTCTTCAATTAGCGTACAAGCTCCACGGTGGAGACCCGTGTTGGAGGCAGTCATATCGAAGATCAGGCCTTGAATATGGGGACGGAGTGACCAACCGTCAAGAGTCGCCATGCATGCCTCTGTTTGTGCCTCCCCGTTCCCCTTTCCGTCTTCGTCACAGCCGATAATTTCTCGAAATCGCCCGGTCCAGTAACGAGCACGGTCACACGGTCCACCGTACTCCTATCCCCAGTGTAGTCTGGGAGAAGCTTGGCATCGCTGTGTAGGAGAGGTGAACCTTTGGTGGTGAAGTCTTCTCGATCTTATTGTCCGTTTGAAGCCGTGCCTGCCGCCTAGATCGCCGGACTGAGCTTCGGGAAAGGGTCAGATCTGTAAGATCATGGCCAAAAGCCTGTGTCACGGTTCCTGCTACGAACACGGCTCCACGGTCCGGAAGGTTGACTCGATCGAGGGCTGATACGACGGCAGGAGAGGCGAAAATGTTCTTCGGTCGTTTGGGAGGAGCTGCAGACGCTGTCGAGCAACTGGGAGTAGAAGGAAGTCTTCGTTGTCCTCGGACTCGAGATTGGAAGAGGACGTGGAAGACAGCTGAGCCGCCCCCACCAAGGATGAAGCTGCCTCAACCTTTGCCTTCGACCTTCTCGCCTTCTTTTGTTCTTCCCGAAGTCGCTTCCGACTCTCACTCCCCGCTGTCACAAGATCAGGGCCGGACATACTGCAGGATGTGACGTCCTCATGTTGCATTTGGTAAAACACACAATCCTCTTCAACAATCATCTGCGCCAGAGCCCCATTGGCTCCGATGTCGAAGAGGCCACCGAGTGATGCGTGGAAAATCATTGCCTATGTGTCACCTCGCTTTCGGCTCTCCTTGAGGTTCTGGTATTCCCGCATCAACTTCTCCAACTGCCTCACACAGGAATCCAACCGCGGGGTAGGGATCCTTGCCCTCGTCCAGATGGCACAGCAGGCTTCACAGGTCTTCTTGAAGCTTTCCGGGAAAGGCAATTTCTGCTTCAGGTGAAATAATTGTGATATGCGAAGTACTTCACCTCGCGTTGGAAGCCGTGCAGTTGAGAAAAACTCATGGGGACTCAATAATAACCACCATTCTGGTCCACTTCGCGTACTCGGTACTGAGGAGGCAATCTGCAAAAGGCAGAAACCAAAGATTAGATTTTGCGCGACCTTTAATTATGCATGGATTCGCCCAAAATTTGGCACACCATACAGGTACATATAGTGGAATAAAAATAACCTTGTGGAGTGCACTTCCTTGAAACTTTTAAAATTACCATGTATGTTTGGACTACCATAATACCCATGCATCATCACGTATGCATATACTTGCCCATCTAGCTTTACTCTCATATACTAAAATAAACACCTACATATAATCGTGTTCAAATAATCGAGGTTAATGTTTGCTTCCCAGTTAGTGTGCGATATACAAGTTAATGAAGTAACCTCTGTGGACATTTTTTTTCATATCCGTTAGGCGTGAGACGCAATGTTAATCCGGACATCAGAGGGACCCTTGATAGAGACAGAAAACAGGTAGGCTCCTGATCGCATTGAAGGACTCTGAAACATGCGGCCGCGACTAGCGAGCCCGGATGTGCATTAGTGTGCGCCCGAAGAAAATAGTCACAATTTATGAGACTTTGTCTCTTCAAAATATGATAAGAATTGCATGTAAAAATTAGTTCGCCTCCAGACGCCAATTCCATTGCCATTTACAGTGATATATTGCACATATTGTAACTTTGCGCCTTGCATTCTGGAACTTTCCACCATAGACAGCCGGACGCTGGCGGCGACGCTGACGGCCTCCGGCCCGTCCCTGACCGCCCGCCGCCATTCATAATATGGTGGGGCGCAAACCATTTCCCGTGCCCTCTTTCCGGTCAGATCCTCACACCCCGTCTCGGGAGGGGGTGGATAACAACCCCCTCTACAATCCAAACTAAGCGTTGCACGAAAACGAAACACGTTTCATCGGAAAGCGCTCGACGATTAGGGCCAGGATCCACCCCTAAAAAAATCCCCAAAAGTGATGTCACGAGGGGGGCTAGATTTTCACGACGTTTCACGACGTACATTATGTTTTTGGCCCTGGGAGTTCATTTTGGGAGAAAAAAAAAATTATTAGAATCAATTTTTTTTATGTCCAAATTTTTAGTTTTTACCTTTTCTTTAATTTTAATTTTCTAATGAGTAGAACAGACCGAGAAACGTTGATGGAAGTCAGCTTTCCATAATACAAATATTTACTTTAGCCCGAATATTCGATCTGAACCGCAATAGGCAAATAAGCAAAATTTACATGCAGTCAGAAACTGAACAAAAATGAAAAATTATCCCCGTACGTTTTTTTTGCATTCCTAAAGATAAGCAAACGATAAAAGTTTCATCAAAATATTTGCATCCGTTCAAGCATGAAGACTGGTTGAACTTCTTTGGAGGTGACTTCACTTGACCTTGACTAACTCGTTGACCCTAGATGACCTCGGTTGTGTGTGTGTGTGCGTGTGTGTATGTGTGTTTGGCCAGCCTGCCACCGCGTGGTGATGTCGGCTGTTTCCGGGGGGGCGTTTGTGGTGTCAGTATTTTGTGTTGTTGTTTGTTGGGGGTGAAAGGGTATGAGGAGTAATGTGGTATGGATGAGAGGAAGCAAAGAAGATTATAGTTGTCTTGTAGAGGCGAGTTGTGAGGGAGATGAGACGACTTGAAGAATGGCGCGTAGACGGAGGAGAAGTTGAGACGTCTAGCAGGCAGATGAGGTAGTGGTCGAAGCTGAGCTGGTGCAGGAGAATAGAGTTTGCCAGTCCGGTCGGTGCCATGCGGCGGGGTGTAGTTGCAGGGTTGGGGTCGGGTCGTCGCCAGTATTGATTTTACAAGGCAAGAACATTAGCTGTCGGTAAATATCATTTGGGGTTAGTTTTTTGTTTCTTTTTCTTCTTTTTTTTCTTTTTTTTCTGTTTTTCATTTTCAAACGTATCTTTTCATTTTTTCCCCTTTTGTTGATTTTCTGTATTCTTTTTTAACGTATCTTTTTTTTTTCTTTTCTTTTTTTTTTCTCAGTTCGTGGATCAGGCGTGTGATAGAGAGTAAGTGGAAGAGGTGCTCATGTAATGTTGAATGGTCATCATTGAGAAGTGTCGTGATGCTTAGTGGGATGTTGTTCATGTTACAGTAATTTGTGATGGGTCGTCTTTCTGTGCTGAATTTTGTGCAGTGTATGAGTATGTGTTTAATTGTGAGGGTTCGTTGACATGTTGTGCATTGTGGTCGTGGGAGTTGTCGTAAGAGGTATGAGTGCGTGAGTGCAGTGTGTCCGAGACGTAAGCGTATTAGTGTGCGTTCTTTTTGTCTATTGTTTTGGTTAATGATGCGCCAGAGTTCGTGTTTTGGGTGTGTTTCGTGTAGGTCCGTGATTGTTGTGTCCCGTGTTTGTTGAATGTCTTTGTTGATTGCATGGCGTATTGTGGGGTAGTAGTCTGATTGTGAAAGTGGGCAGGGTGCGGTTTGTTGCAGTGTTGTGGCTATATTGGATTCGGTGTCTGCGTGTTCGTTGCCGTGTGTGTTTGTGTGACTTGGGATCCAGAGTAGTGTTGGTCGTTGTGGTAGAGTGAGTTGTTTGTGGATGTGTAGTATTTTGGGAATGAGGGGGTGTTTGTATTTGGTGTAGGATGTTATGCTCTGTAATGCTGATTTGCGTCTGTGGCTATGATGATGTGTTCAATTTTAGTGTTGTAGATAGTGCAGTATGCCGAGAAGATTGCAAATAATTTTGCGGTGTATGTGGATGCTATGTCATGCAGACGAACACGAAGGATGACTCGCGGCGTTGCTGCGTTGGGGTACAGCACCGCAGCTGTGCCCGTCTGCTATGTGTGTGATTTTGACCCGTCCGTAAAGATGATGTTGTGGTTTGGATGTTGAGCTTTAAAGTGGAGGAATAGATGGTGTATTTCTGCGTCTGTGTAGGTGTGTTTTGGCTTGTCGATGAGGAGGTGTGTTTTGGGTGATTGGTGTTTCCACCATGCAGTGGGGGGTGGGAGTGCTTTTGCTGTGGGGAGTGTGATGTGTAATCTATTTGCGTGTTGGCGGATGCGGCAGCCTATTGTAGTTTTGAGTCGTGTTGCGTTCATGAGTTCGTGTTTGCGTTGGGTGTGGAGTTTTAATGCTTGGGTGCATGGGTGTTGTGCGATGAGTTGTGTTTTGTAGTGATATCTTAATGGTGTTTCTGTGCGTCTGTGCTTCAGTTCTGGTATGTGGTTATATATGTGAAGAGCGAAAGAAGGCGAAGTGGTGTATGCTCCTGTGGCTATTTGTAAAGATTGGCGTTGTAGACAATCTTGAATTTTGAGGCTTGATTTAGTCGCATTTTCTAAGAATGGGGATACGTATTCTAAAATTGGTCGAATGATTGATTTGTAAAGAGCTAAGAGTGTGTTTCTGTCGGATCCCCAGTTTGTTCCGGATAGTGCTCGAAGTATGTTCATTCTTTTTGATGCGCGTTTTTGGATGTCTAAGATATGTGGGCGGAAAGTGAGTTTTGGGTCTAAAGTGATGCCTGGGAATTTTGTTGTGACGAATGGGATGGGAGTGTGGTCTATTTTTAGTGGTTGGAAGTCTGTGTATTTGTGGTAGCCGAAAATCATCCATTTTGATTTGTGTGGTGCAATGTGTAGGTTTGGGGTGGCGAGTTTGCTATGTAGTTGTATTAATGTGGTTTGTAGTGTTCCTAGTGCGTTTTGTGGTGTTTCGGGTGATGTCCATATAACTATATCATCGGCATATATTGCAATTTTGGCCGGAAGGTTGTCTGGGATAACTGAATTTAGACCTAAAATAAAGGGTAGGGGGCTAAGTACGGATCCTTGCATCAGTCCGGTTGTGGGGAGTTTTGTGTCTGACATGTGGGATCCAATTTTTACTTGGAATGAGCGATGTAGAAGATAGAAGTGAAGATAGTGTTGTAGTCTGGCCTGTATATCCATGTTGTGTAGGCGTTGTAGTAGTGCTGTTATGTTGCTGGTGCCGTAAGCTTGTTTGAGGTCCAGGAATACGGCGACAGTGGAGCTTTTCCCTACCGCCGCTTCCTGGATGTGTGTGAGAAGGTAAGTGAGGTTATCTAGGCATGAGCGATTAGGAAGAAGACCCGATTGAATAGGAGAGATTAGTTTTTGTGTTTGGATGATATAAAGAAGGCGTTTTTTGACAAGACGTACGAATAGTTTGTGAAAACAGCTGATGAGGGCGATAGGGCGATAGGAAGTGCAGAGAGGTGAGTCCGTGTTTGGTTTGGGTATAGGTATGAGAGAAGCGTGTTACCATGATTGTGGGTATGTATTTGTGGTCCATGCGGTGTTGTAAGTGTCGAGCAGTGTTTGGAGTGCTGAGATTGGTAAGTGTTTGAAAAAGGCATAGTGAATATTGTCTGGTCCTACACTTGTGTTTCCTGTCTGTGTGATTGCTAATTGTAGTTCTGTACGTGTAAATCTGGTGTTGTATAGGTGTGGGCGTGAGTGTCTGATTGAAGGTGGGGGTGTTGGTGGAAGTGGGTGTGTGTGTGTGTGTTTGTGTGTGTGAGTGAGTTTTGCCAGCCTGCCACCGTGTTGTGATATCGGCTGGTTCCGGTTGAGAGAAGATGTGTAAGAGAGTGAGTAGCGTAGGGTAGGAGGATGAATCCGAGGTGAAGGTTTAGTAGAGTAGTCGAGCAGTGGTGAAGTAGCGTTGAGATGGTCCTGAAGAGTAGAGCTGAGGTAGTCCGGATCGATTAAAGATGTAAAGGTGGTGTAGTAGAGTTGTTTGAGAGCCGGAGATGATGAAGTCGGGAGAGAGAGTTAGTCCGGTCGGTGCCACATTGGGGTATGGGGTGTAGTGGGGGGGGGGGGTCGGGTCATCGCCAGAATTGAACATTGCAAGAACATATATATATATATATCCTTTTTTCTCTCTTTTTATTTTTTTATTTCTTTTTCCTTTTTTTAACGTTTTTCTCCACCGTTTTCTTGGTTTTGTTAATTTTGTCTTTCGTTTTTTAACATATCTTTTCCTTTTTCTCTTTTTTCATTTTTTTCACAATTCTTCCATAATGCGTGTAGTTTTGAGAAAGTGGAAGAGGTGTTCGTGTAATACTGGATGGTCGTCGTTGAGGAGCGTGGTGAGGTTCAGTGGGATGTTGTTCGTGGTGCAATAGTTTGTGATATGTGGTCTTTGGTTGTTGTATTTGGTGCAGTATATGAGCATGTGTTTGACTGTGAGTGTGTGGCGGCAGGTAGTGCATTGTGGTCGCGGTTGATTGAGTAGGAGGTATGAGTGTGTGAGTGCTGTGTGTCCTATGCGTAGTCGTGTTAGTGTCCGTTCTCTTAGTCTGGTGTTTTGGTTGATGGAGTGCCAGTGTTCGTGTTTGGGGTGTATTTCGTGTAGCTGTGTTGTTACTGTGTCCCATGTTTGTTGTATGTGTTTGTTGATGGCCTGTCGTTTTGTGGGATAGTAGTCGGATTGTGAATAGGGGCATTGTGTGATTTGTTGTAGTGTTGTGGCTATGTTTGCTTCTGTGTCTGCGTGTTCGTTGCCGTGTATGTTTGTGTGACTTGGGATCCAGAGAAGTGTTGGCCGTTGTGGTATGGTGAGTTGTTTGTGGATGCGTAGTATTTTCGGTATGAGGGGGTGTTTGTATTTGGTGTGGGGTGTTATGCTCTGTAGTGCTGATTTTGCGTCTGTGGCTATGATGTTGTATTCAATTTTGGCGTTGTATATGGTGCAGTATGTCGAGAAGATTGCGAGTAGTTCTGCTGTGTATGTGGATGCTGTGTCGTGCAGACGGGCGCGTAGGATGACCCGTGGCGGTGCTGCGTTGGTGTACAGCACCGCCGCTGCGCCCGTCTGCTGTGTATGTTATTTGGAGCCGTCTGTATATATGATGTTTGTAGTTGGCGTACTGTGCTGTGAATTGTAGGAATAGTTGTTGTATTTCTGCGTGTGTGTATGTGTTTTTTGGCTTGTCAATGAGGAAGTGTGTGTTGGGTGTCGGCTGTTTCCACCATGCGATGGGTTGTGGGTGTGGTGTTGTCGTTGGGAGTGTTATGTCTAGTGTGTTAGCGTGTCGGTGTATGCGGCAGCCTTTTGTTGTTTGTAGTCTTGTGGAGTTCATGAGTTGGTGTCTGCGTGCTGTGCGGAGTTTTAGTGCCTGTGTGCATGGGTGTTGTTTCATGAGTTGTTTTGTAGTGGTATCCAAGTAGTTCCTCTGTACGTCTGCGCTCTAATTCTGGGATGTGGTTGTATATGTGAAGAGCGTGAGAAGGTGAGGTGGTGAAGGCTCCTGTGACTATTTGAAGAGATCGTTGTTGAATAGAATCTATAATTTTGAGGTTTGATTTAGCTGCGTTTTCAAAGAGTGGGGATCCGTATTCCAGAATTGGCTGAATGAGTGATTTGTAAAGGGTCAGAAGTGTGTTTCGGTCGGATCCCCAGTATGTGCCAGAAAGTCCTCGTAGTATGTTGATTCTTTTTGAGGCGCGTTTTTGTATGTTCAGGAAGTGTGGCCGAAAAGTTAGTCGTTGGTCTAATGTGATACCTATAAATTTTGTTGTGGTGACAAAGGGAATGGGTGAGTTGTTTATTTTTAGGGGTTGTAGGTTTGTGTCTCTGTTGCAGCCGAAAATCATACATTTGGATTTGAGTGGTGCTATATGGAGGTTTAGTGTGGCAAGTTTGTTGTTGAGTTCTGTTAGTGCGTGTTGTAGTACTGTTAGTGCGTGTGCTGGTGCTTTTATTGATGTCCATAATACTATGTCGTCGGCGTAGACTGCAATTTTGGTCGAAAACCTGTCGGTGACGGCGGAATTTAGGGCTAAAATGAAGAGTAGGAGACTGAGGACTGAGCCTTGCATTAACACGCGCCCTGGAGGGGTGGCGGAGGGCGAAATCCGCCCACCCCTCCTGTTTTTCGTAGATAACTCTAGATTTTACCGGCCGATATACGTCCTTGTTTGTGTACCTGCTTAGAAATGAACGGCACGCTGTTTAAACCAAGAAAAACTAAAATCGACCGAACATTTTTCGAGTTAGGGGTGGTAAACTGAAAACAATTTTATCAGCGCCCGACCACAAATATCGGCGCTGATGCGCTTCCCGCATATCGGCAAAAAGGAAGTGTTCTTGGCAACACTAGCGACTTGTTTGATGTATATTGTTATGCTACATTGTTCCAAGGTCATGTCAGGTCACCGAGGTCAAGTCAGGTCAAGTTTATGACAGGTTAACACACGCTCTGGTGGGGTGGATGGCGAAATCCGCCCACGCCTCCGATTTTTCGTACACAACTCCATATTGTACTGGCAGATATGCGCCATGTTTTCCGTACCTGCTTAGAAATGACCGGCGCATTGCTTAAATCAAGACAAATTAAAATCGGCCGTACAGTGTTTAAGTTATGGGCCGTTAAAGTTTTTTTTTTAATCGCAGCGGCAGACCGCAAAAATCTACGCTGATGCGCTTCCCATATATTGGCAAAAGGGAAGTGTTCTTGACAAAACAAGCGGCTTGTTTGATGCATATTGTTATGCTATATCATTTAAAAGTTATGTTAGGTCGCCGAGGTCATAATGACAGGTTAATGGAACCAAGCATGGTCAACTGGAATGTTGTCATACATGGAACTGACTGTCATGCGATTGACGTCACTTTGCATGTTACTCGCTACACATCCTACTGTTTGTCATTGTGTGCTGAAGTGTTTCTACACTTTATTCATGTAGTTCATTCCTTTCTTTGCGAAGCCGATTGTGCCGAGCCGCCCAACGGAGCAGTCAGGTGGGCAGCCAGGTTCCGGTAACTGGAGCAGGTAATGACCTGATAAAGTGCTTCTATATGGGTGACCTGAGGTCAAGTTGCGGATCTGGCACATGCATTACATCATTAGTAATGTCCAAAACATCATTAATGTCAATTTTGGAACATTGAAACACAATCACAGCGATCCATACCAATGACAAGCCAAGCCACGCAAAACCAGAAAATTTGCACTTTTGACCTCATTTGACCTTGAAGATATTGACCTAACGTTACGGAATTTGCACACAATACTATCGTGCCCATCCACCCTGCGAATTTCGTTCCTTTAGCGTTAATGCGAGCCGAAATCTTAGGGGGGGCGGAATCCGCACCCCCCTCCAGTGCGCGTAATTTTCAGAGGCCCTCCAGGGCGCGTGTTAAACCGGTCGCGGTGGTGGGGAATTTGGTGTCTGAGGTGTGGGGCCCAATTTTTACTTGAAAAGATCTGTTGAGTAGATAGAAATGGAGGTAGTGCATCAGTCTGCCTTGTATGTCGATGTTGTGTAAGTGTTGTAATAGTGCTGTTATGTTGATGCTGTTATGTTGATCATAGCAGTGCCCTCAGTCACCGGAAACCCGACAAAATCCCGGGAGCCTCCAAAACGCAGCGAGTCCAGGAGAAAAGTTACACAGTTGCAGTGCAGAGTTACAGCGCTGGATAGAGCTGATACAGATGCGCTGGAACCTTATATTAGCGTACTAGGAGCCCAAACACACCTGGGCCAAAACGCGCCCGGGCCTCAAACCGCACAGGAGCTGCAGACGTCATGAGAACCCAACGAACCCCGGGGCCCGCAAAGTGACATCATCATGAAAAGTACGCCGAGACAGTAAATAAACACACCGGGCCTTCGGAAACGCGCCGGTCCATCGGTCACCGATCATGTCTCTCTGTACCTTATCTCTAGCCCGAAACCCAGGTCAAATCTCATAATTTCAATCTGCCATTAGCCAGTCTTGATGTCCAAAGCTTCCCCGAAACCCAGTGTACTGCTGATTGGACCCGGACGACCAGGGATGTTTCCCCGGTGTGATTATCAGTAAGGTGTGGGTTATCAGCGCCAGCGACGGATAGACAGCTTCAGGAAGGGAAGGCTATGGGCAAAGATAACTTGTGCCTGGTATCGCGTCTCGACGTGAGAGCTCTATAGACTTTAATGTATGCAAGGTTGTCCTCAAACATGTGCCTATGACTGTGCACATGTGTCGAAATATAATGCATATGTCACTAAAATAGGAACGTGAACATTGTTTCAATACACTTACAAATATTTCACACAGATACGTCTGTTTATGCATAGCACTCTTGAATACAATGATAAAGATCTGGTCGGAGTTATGTTGAGACGATGCCTAAGTACCATTTCGAAAACAGGTCATAAATTACGGTTTCTGGGCTTCCCGGTGTCCGAACTATATCGATAAGAATCTATCAGAACCTACGGTTTCAGTTTAGTCTGGTCTTCAAGTGCAGATACCATGTTTCGCCATGTTGTAGTCCTACTACTGCCTTTGAAGTAGTAGAACTGTTGCACGAGCTACCTATCAATCAAGATGAACACAGCTATGTAGAACACGAGTTGAGACGTGCTGGATGGACGACTATTCGGCGGCACACGAGAGGTCCGGTGACCGACATCAGCAGCCGAATATTACAGAAAAGTCTGGAGGTAAGCATTGCAGTGCGATGACAGTAATGGCGCACACCTCGGTAGTTTTTGTCACGCTGAGAAGACACTTTACCAAGACAACTGATGAAAACACATGTACTCTTCACTACAGACACTTTTTCTCCTGCATTCATGAGATCTCTTTATCACGTAATATAAAAAACACTTAGCACAAAATGACAACAAGTAAAGCACAAAATGATGATGTGTCCAAGAAACCAAGCAGTGGCTGCATCTTAGTGGCGAGAAATGAAGAGTCGGAGTGGTGTCAGCTGTCTGTTGACACGGCGACAGCCGCCACCGTCACACCGCTACCGCCGCACACCGGCTGTGGACGACTCGAACACAGCGGCTCGCCACGGCGTGCACATTTTCTTTTCCCTGCCACTGTCATGTGGAAGCGTCCTTAGAGATCAAGCTGAAGACGCCACTGGCAACGTGCACATCTCACTCGGTACGGTGAGGGTGAGGCACTGTATCATGCGGTCGTCGGGGAGGGGAGGGGTAGTTGATGCGTGGTCTTCCCACGCCGGCTTGGGACTGGGCTGCTGGGAACTGACGCAAGCGGATGGTCGGCTTATTCAATGGCCGATGTGGTTGACTGGTTTAAGGTCGATACACATATGTCTATTGGCAAGGTGCTGAACGATATTTAAAATGTATGGATTATTAAGCTTGAAACCATGCTGCTCGCATGCACATGCAGCTAGTAGAACATCTAAGCCAACTCATGCAATCAGCTACCCATTTTGTATGGGCCGTGATAATTCGAATTTCTACCTTAAATAGCGCAGAGCAGCATTTGCCGTCCCCTGAAAACGCTTGCCAGACGTTAGTAACTTCGAATTCAGTGTGGGTTGAAATCCTGTCCCCCAAGAGGGATTTTCGGAAACGGATTTCGTGTATATTTACGGTTAAAACAAAAAAAACGCGACTCATTTCCGTGCCGCGTTATACGAAAAAAAAACTCATCTCCGTGCCGCGTTCACTTTCTTGTGGACATTCCATAGACATAAAAATTAGAACAATTATTGTGTATATTTATGCCTTGAAATACATCTTATTAACCACAAATAAAGCAAGAATTAGCTCATTCAAGCTGTGGTGATCGTTCAAGAAGTAATCTGATGTCAGTACTACTTATTGAATTTTTAAGTTTAATGAAGTGAAATACATCATTGGTGTAGGTACTGTGATGCCAGTATGGGAGACTGCCACTCCAACTTGAAAGTAGGGAAGGCTCCTCTCAATTTCCAAATACATGCTTGATTTTACAGTTGGGAAAAATGTTTTTAAAATACCCCGTGTCTAAAGCAAAGCGGCCGAGGTCAGGTTAATTTTTCGGATGTGTGGGCGTACTTTAGGATAGCATCTACTGTACTTATCTGGTGACGTCGCGTGATAAGCTCATGTTCTTCTCTCTCGCTACAGCCTTCTCACCTCAAGAGCAACAATTGTTACGCTTGAGGTGAAGCAAACTGTAAAGACGTCATTGTTGCAATCATTGGGCGGGGGGAAACCGAATCAAGTTGACACACCTTTGGAGAAACTCAACATAATTCATCACTTTGGAGACGTAGCGAGGAGATGTCAGTTCGCAGCCGGCCCGATAAGGCCTGAGACGAGCTATCGGGCGCTGTGTCGGTGCATTGACGGCAATTAAAACCTTCGGCCCAAATTCCGCCGTTGAACTATAATTAATTGATCGGGTGTTGAGGTCATGGTTCACGCAACGAGCTCTGCCTAGCAACAGAGCCCTGCCTCATAAAGCAACCCCAGCAAGAACTTGGATTAAATTTATATAATGGAATACAATTTGAATAATATATCAGGGATTTAATGTTTACTTTCAGTCCATTTTAATGATGAATTTAAACGCATTTCACAGTCGCAAAGTTGAGAGAACATAGTAATAACAACATAGTAATAACAACATAAATGATAGCCGACACTTAAAACATTAACAAGTGGGCGACAAATTAGAAATTAAGGGTGAAGCAAAGGGATTTAAACTTTACTTTCGGTCCACAAATGTGTCACATCGTCACCATTCCGCAGTCAGAAGTCGAAAGGACTCGGGTTTGTTTTTTGCGCGAGATGAGGGTGTCAGTAGCAACATGTGCAACAGTAGCAATGACAACCGGTTTCATGCTTTTGGAGAGAATGGTGTTGCATCAACAATACCGTGCATCAGCTAGACCCGGTCTCGACTACTACTGTTGTCACGTTTATTTCATGTGTTTACATGGCAACTTCGCAAGCTGCCACCTGGACTGTGCCATTTGGATCCTCTTAGGCCATGGCGTGTAGCGACTCGTAATACATTGGCTTCAGTACTTTCATAATCATAGGCATCACAATTTGTTTTTAAAACGCTGCGAAAAGGACATTGCAAAACATTGCAATACAAGATGTAGGGCTGGGTGTTACGGAGACTGAGACGGTATCTTGTGGTTAGGTTAAGTGAGCCATTCACCTCAAAACAAAGCTGCATGACCACTGCAGTCGATGCGGCCCTAAGCCCCCACCTCAAAACAAAGACGCTGGGAATCCCCCTAAAGAATATCGCCCGACCCCACAACGGCGATAGTGAGTGCTCAAACAAACCTTGCTGGGCTCCAAACAAATCGCGCCGCAGCCTAAGACAATCGTACCAGAACCCAAAAATCGTCGGACCCATCCTCCCGAAAAATCGCGATGGAAGCGGAAAAATTGCACCGTGGCCTCAAAGCTTGCACAGGGTCCCGGAATGGTTCAGTTTATATCAATAAAAAACAAGGGGACCCTTGAAATATCGAGTAGAGTTTATAAAATATGCTTTGAGGCTTACAATGGATGCACCGGATCAAAAATCGCGCCGACTGAGGCCTCAAGGCTCGGGGGCATTCCAATGATGGTGTCATTGCTGAACGTCTGGCGTAACATCTGCCGGTGTGTGTCTACCAACGCACACGACATGACCGTGTCCAACTGAGGAACTATGAGTAATTGAAGTGAAGTTTAAGGTGGATCAGTTTAGGTTTCATAGACGATTGTAAGCTACGTTCTTCGACTGTATATTCAAAAGTTATATTGTTCCACTAGATTGCCGACGCCTCGTGCTTCCGACATGATCACCGTATCCCAGCAATTGATCACGAAATTCGAAAAGTTGGAAATTTCTAGAAATATTAGTAATTCATTTCAAAAACCCTTTCATGGTTATGAAGACATTGCAAGTGATATTTTCCTCCCATGAATGCTTAGATTGCACTCCGTTTCTAATTTTTAGTGCCTATTTTTACTGATAATTTTCAGTGCCTCACAATTTGATTCCTAATCTATGACACTTCGTTTTGACCTGCCCACCCTCCCTCCGTCGGAATCATGGATTAAGCAGTGGTGAGCTGCTTGCTTGCAACAGTCTGACTTGTGATGTCTAATTCGCAGGTGCTGGATTGGTGTAGGATTCCGAAGTCAGCTTAATAAATGTCACTTGTCGCAGATTTGGACACTCGAAAGCCGTCACTCGCGTTCTCCTTTCCGACTCCATTATCTGTGCCATGTCCCATGCTCTGTTCTTCACCCGAAAATAATGCATTTCGTGTGTAAAGATAGCTTGGATTTCGACGTGTCCAATCTGATTATAGTGAGCTGAAATCCACATTTCCTTCACGAGGTATATCAGTTATATTTGTGTAACCCATATTGTTCACAACCGAAGTCTACGTACGGTACATGCGTTGCATCGCGAATTATCTACGACGCGTATGACAGTGACCAAATGCCCACTGGTCGGATTCGCTGGATCGACAAGACATCGGTGTGAATGAAAGCGGAGACAATTCAGGGGTGACCACTGATCTGTATGCAATTTTGGCTTCCAGAGGTGCTTTATTAGCCAATATCTCTCATATAGTCATGTATCCAGTTCTTCAGATAACCATCATGTATCATGTATTCATTACTTGTCGGTGATGAATTGAAGCTAAAAAGGCAGTATTTGCTAAAAATACAGTATTTAACATGTGTGCTAGATCATACCAACATTGTTGGTAAACTTGAATAGCTTTTTTGTTGTCCACATTCAGAAACACTTTCGTTTCATCTATTTGTTTCATACTTATTATCAAGCTACATAGCATATTCACACGTCTGGACACCTCCATAAATTGCCACTCGATGAAATGCGTAATGTTGTGTTGTAAGACAAAAGCGCGATGCCAAGATAAGAGGGGTTATTCTCGACACCGTGTGAGTTCAGAATTCGAACCTTGCCTGGGGTCCATTTGAACGTGGATGAACGTGAATCATTTGAACGTGGACGTGTCACCCATAGGGCCTAAGAATGCCCAGAAACATACTGCATGCCATTGCTAAACCATGCGGCGAACCACTGGTTGTTGATGCCGTACCACCCTAGCTTCTCCACCAGGCAGTGCTCAACGCTGTCGAATGCTTTTCAGGTGTCTGCCGTGACTATTGACATCATCATGTCTTTGTCAACATTGCTAGTCGCATATACTACAGCTCAAGCAAGCACTGCCGCCTTCGTCGATAGGTCTGGGCGGAAGCCATATTGTTGCCGGGATATAATATGCAGACTAAGTACGTATTGCGTCAGTTTTGTACATACTGTAAGCCAGTGTGAAATTTTTCAAGAAAATGGGTGCAAAATACCACCTAATGATTGTTCAATCGACCTCCCTGTCTATGACTTTTGTGACATCCTTGCTTACTAGCTGCTGATTATGAAGCCAACATGAACTCAACTGAAGACATCCTGATCCCCTTCAACAATTCAAATATGCCATAGTTGGGGTGCACCAATGACCTGTGATCAGGACATTTCCTGAAACCGTATCACAGAGCCTCTTCTGTTTCAGATAGTCTACCCAGTATCCTGAAACCCGGTATCATCCAGCACTCCTGAAGTCCTTATTCAACAAGTAATGAAGCCCTGCATTGAATAGAATATGCAGGCGTATCAAAGTTGCTTAGTGATAAATTATTCCACTTTCTGAATATACTACTTTCTGAACACTCAATCGACATCCTTCTCCAAGAAGTATGAGCATCCTGCTCATTGATATGAAGTATTTATGTCTCCTTTGTAACAGTATGGAATGGTGTTATACGAACATTTTACAATGCAATTTCGGGTAAAGGGATGACCTATGTGATATGGGATACAATACCAGTTCATCATACGGGCGCTGTATGGCCGAAGCAGTCGATGCTCCCCTAAGCCCAAGTAACCAACCAACCAGTTCATCATAGTTATTATTATCCTTATCCCGAATGCACCCTTTCTTAAATTATGAATCTTAAAACAAATGATAAAGGTCCAGTCATAATCACCTACACCATGAACTCAAATTTTAGTCTGAAAGACATCAAAAACATTTTAAATTACACTAATTATATGTCACATTTCGACATCCGTCTATGCTCATTTCGACATCTCACACCTAATGAAAAACCAATATTTTAACACTGCTGTAAGCGCACAAAGCCTAGTCACTACCAGCAATATCGATATTGGTCGATAGTCGCACCGCTTAGCATCGTCGCCTTTATCTATCGGCACTATTGTAATGATTTTCCAGTTCACCATGCTACTATTAATAACATGCAGTAGGTCCAACAACGGCAAGTCACCTTACGGATGGTGATTAAAATGATGTCTGGCACCGCCGCACAATGATATCAGTACATGATGATCTCATCCGCCTCAGCATGGGCGATAGCTACGGCAGCGCCGCGGGGCGCTGAGAAAGCGCTCCCGCTGCAGAATCATTGCCGGCGTGACGGGAGCAAATTTGGAGCGCCACAGACGCTGCGTTTTCTCAGTCCTTCCCAGGCTGCTAGTCAATGGCGTCACCAGGGAATGGTCAGCCGCCATATTGCAGGTGGATACAATATAAATATTGCGAGAGAATCACAGTGCATCTAACATTTTAGACCAACCGTAAGCTCAGATACAGATAGGTCCGAACAATGTGTGAGTCCTCTCTATCCGCCACTACTCTGCATATCAGTTTCCCACGGGGACGGCAGCCGATTGCCAGGCTATGAAACGCTAACAATACAGGCACACAACGAGCTCGTATTCAATGGCATCATCCTGCCATCTACCGAGAAATATTGTTACCTATGCTTCAGCGTTTAATCTGACATTCATTCCTTATTCAATGCGGTAATACCAAGAAGACCGTGCTGCTACCTAGCGAGAGAAAGCTGAACTTATGCTTCTTGGGCATCAGAATTGAGAGTAGATCTTCTGAACAATCCAGTCCCGAAAGTAGATCCTCTGAACATACCGGACCAAGAATAGATTTTCTGAACATTCCGGGCCAAGAGTAGGTCTTCTGAAAATTCAGGCCCGAGAGTAGATCTTGTGAACACTTCCATCCTCCGAGTAGATCCTCTGAACATTTCCAGTAGTAGATCTTCTGAACATTTCCAGCAGTAGATCTTCTGAACAAGTAAGGCCTATTTGTAGATCCTCTGAACAACCCAGTCCCGAGAGTAGATCTTGTGAAAAACATTCTCCTGAAAGTAGATCCTGTGAAAATAAACCCTCTAAAAGTATATCTACTGAACGTAGGTCTTCTGAAAGTAGATATTATGAGCTTCCCCCACCGCTTCGTCGTCACCCGGTCCCGGCATCGCGCCTGATCTAGCCGAAATAGCTTGTAGTTTACGCGACAGAAAAAAGGCAATGCCGAGACCGTCTATTCAGCCACCTCACACTCGGACGGGTCGCCGCAACGCACTCGGCCCCCGCCGGCTCAACCGCCGCCGCGCCAGTCTCCTCCACACGCCGGCACGCTCGCCCCGCACGCCCATTGGCTCGTTCAAATCGCCACCGCCGCCGGAAGCGGCCCGGCCGGCACATGGGTCGATAACATCCCTAAACACGGCGCGCACAGCCCGCGGGCTGAACCGGGGGACATACCAACCGCGCGGGCGTGCCGGGCGCGGCTCAACACACTACAGTACTCATGGTGCTATCTCCGTGTACCCGGCCAGGCTGTTGATGACCCGGTCAGAGCGAGAAGCGCGGCGGGCACCCCTCATCACCCGCGGCACGGCCGCCATTTCAATTCTGGACGTAAATATCCTCCCCTCCTCGCACCTGGTCGCTGAGGTATTTACTACGCGGGCACCGTTTCAAGAGGGTCGTACGTCTGACGTCATCCAATGCTGCACCCTATCTTATTTTATCCGGCCCTGCTCTACCGCTCCTCCTGTCCGTCACTGCCGAAATCCCACCACCGGTCTTTGCTGATGCCACTAGATAATTTATATGCTTACTATAATATATTTGCCTTTACATACACCGCATCGCATCGCATTACGCACACACTGCTCATATACTTCTCGCCATCTCCGACATCTCCGTCCACCTCCTCCCCATCCTAAACTTATCCTATTTTGTCCCCTCCTCATGAGACAGGTCGCTCCCAGCAATGAATTTGGCGGGAAGGCAGAAGCTGCGGAAGATAATTTAGGTTGGTTCGGAAAGGTTTAGGAAAGAGGATGACATGCCAGAAGTTTAGCACTCACATGTCCGATGGTGAGTGGCGAGTGGCCTTGGCTGAGTGCTTCCTCTCCTCCATCCGAAAACTCAGCCATCTGGCCACCGCTGGACGCCCCTGAGGCGTCGGTCCGGCGTCTACCGCCGCGCGTCTTCGAGTTCTTCTGCGTCTCTCTCCATACCTTTTTCTTGCAGCCTTGTCTTCTCTGGCACGTCCATAGACCAGGGATCACCGTCCGTTGTTTGCGGTTTACTTAGCTGCACAAACCAACAATTTCTATGGGCTGCATTGACCTGTGAGAACCATCCGACTGAGCATGCCATTGGGAAAAGCAAGGTAGATGAGATTTTGGAGAGGATACTTCGGGATTCAGTGAGCGGATCAGCTATATGCCTCTACCTATTGATGACCTATTTAATTGATGACAATTAAATTTGTCATCGGTTTGAATGACATGTCCGTGTTGGGACTTTTTGGACGCTAGTAATAGTATAATTTTGTGCAATGTTCCGCACGAAATAGGTCCCTGTGTTGAGCCCCAAGCGGCTTCCACTGATCCTTAAATCTACCTACTCACGTACATTCCCCTAATTCACTTCACATTCGCTAGCCCCATTCATGCTCTCCTTATTAATTAATGAATTGCTTGGTCCCCAAATTTAGCTCCTGACCCCCACCCCTTCAGCGGTACACAAACACATAGATCGACAGACCAATGCTCTAATTTTGATGGCATTACCGGGCCGAACAAGTAAACCTTTCAATGCCACTCATGGCTGGCCTAGCCATTATTGACAGCGTTTCTCGCCTGGACAAAGTCTTAACTGCAACGAGGGGGCTCATCGTACTGACTCCGAGGGCTGATACAAGTGCTCTGGTGTCTTTGACCGACATACCTAGCCTTAAGTTCGATCGATGCCGCGCCGGGCCTTATTCGTCGTACACTTCCGACCAGGTCTGACGTATTCCACGGGCGGGCACGGATCCCTACCACGTTGGGTACGTACCTGGTCGTCTTTATATCTCTTTAGCCTGGGGTCTTACAGCATAACAAACCCATCCATCATGTCCCTCGAATCTCTGCACCAACCGTGCCCACGTGCAAAGTTTGGGGGTGGACAAACCACTGGGAAGTGTTTTGCCTATACCCTACAGTCCGGCGCCAGACTTCCGGCGAACGCAATGTGGTGGCCCCTTTATCGGCCCCTCCCACATGCATACTATGTTCGCCACCTCACCTGCACCTCACCGCCACCACCCTGGATCGTAGAAGCCAGCGTGATTTTGCGGTCAAAGATCCAGAGCATGTGAACTAATACCCATGAAGTGTCCGTTCATCATACCCTCTCGCAATCAGGGGTTAACCAAACGCGCGTCATATATATAAGAGCAATAATATTCTAGGCAATTTAACTGGCTTCAACAGTCACCACCGTCGTCCGGAAACGTTCAGTCCATAGGAGGACGGCTCGCAGGTCGGCTGCCTCGCTTTCAGTTTCGCCGAGCCTCCGGCGAGAGTGGTGCTCCCTCCTTGAGGGGATCCCCAATCGGCCTGGGAGTCTGCCTCGTTTCCGCCGCTCTGTTTCCCTGTCAATTCTACCCACCATGTTGTCAGAGGAAGAGCTTTGTTTTAGTGAGGAGGAGAGGGTCGAGGCGGAGCTAATGTTCTCCCGGTTGGTGGACCAGGACCCGGAGGACATCCCTCAGTTTTTGCCTGAGGTCGTTTTGGACCTTGGGCCCGACGACTTTAAGGGCATTGCCCAGCTCCGAGAGGTGGTGGCCTGGAGGCGGAGACGGCTGGGAGGAGCCTTTCACCCCGATCGGCACGGAGACCGTCACGCAACGGCCGTGCGGTAAGTCCCCTCCCCCTTTGGATGTTCCCATGGATTGTTCACGAATTCGGAACCCTTCCAGCGCCCTTTCTTTTGGGGTGAACTGAAATGTTGTATTTGCCTTCACCCAACATCTTTTGCTTTCTTCTCGTTGCTTAAACCATGGTGGCGTCATCTATCCTGGCGCGAGATCTTCAGTGCCAATACCGAGTTTCACTACGGCTTGACGGGAGGGGGGAGGGGGTCACGTTGGCCCTTCTAGCTTTTGCTAACCGATTGATCCTGCTGCAGGGATGTCAACCGAGCTGCGTCCTTCTTGGACGAATTTGGGAGGTGTACGCCGTCTGGCGGGGTTACGCCCCCGACGTGTCGCCGCTCCCGCCACTGCCTGAGAGCGCCCTTGCGCGGGCGACGGCGCGTGCCGCGTGGCTGTCGCCGGAAGACCGGGTGACTCGCCTGGCCCCTTTGATGCGCGAGGGTGCCCTCGCGGCCCTGCTAAGAGACCTGGTGGATGGCCGGAGCGCGGTCCCGGAGAGCCCTGCCGCCCCTTGGTCGCCGTCGCACCGTCTGCGAGGGCGGCCTCTACCCTCCCGCCGGGCGTTGGCGGTTCCACCCCATCGGTGGTCGGGTCCGCTCAACGGCTGGCGCAGCTCCACCCCCTCCTTGATGAAATGTGTGCGCTCCACCTGGAAGCATTTCCCTCTCGGGTGAGACGTAGCCTCACTCGGCTACAGACCCGTTTCCTGGTACACTTAAGACGTTAATAAAATACTATCTAAGGCTACGTTCTTCTATCGCCACGTCTGCACTGTAAGCACACCAGATAATACTACCCTCTCCTCCCTACTAACTGCAAGGAAGCAGCGAGCATTCAACAGGGCAAAGTCAGAATGAGAGCTTGCAGAAGGCCAGAAGAGAGACAAGGGAGATGGTACTACTTTGAGTGTGCAGCAGCTGATGCAATCACTCTATTTATATGTAGAGTAGCCGCGTGGCCGCATCACCACACACTATCTGAGTGAAGCGTATGCCTCAATTAGCGACACCTACCGGCAACCAGACAGCAGTCGTCCACACCAACACCACCATAATTCGTTGGTTGGTTATTTGGGCTTACGGGCGCATCGACTGCGTTGGTCATACAGCGCCCATACACCACCATAATTGCTCACGATTCTATCAATAGTGTGCATATGGCTCATTGGCCAATCATCCATACCAACGCAAGCACAATTGGTGGCGAGGCTATGGATAATTAATATATAGCACATAGGTTAATAATTCCCACAATATGAATATTTCATTCATTAAGCGACCACTAAGTAGGAACATTTGTCAAGTAACCTTTTGCGCATTATTCTTAACCCAGGTGACAACCTTAGGTAGGTCATGCCATGTACTTTTTAATTTATAATAAAAGATTTCGTGCAAATAAGCACCAGCCAACTCGCACCATCCAAACCACACAGTGAAATACAGCTGGCAACTGAGTCGACGTCAGGTGCTTTCGAAAATGCCAATTCCGCCCGCATGGCAAACATATGTTGAGGTTCTCGTCCTGCCCAGTGCCGTTTGTCATATCTATCACCAGCTTCTGCTGACTAGACGACCGGCCTGTTCAAAAGACACATGTATGCATCGGCCGCAAGTCAACTGCAAGTTATGGGCTCTAAATTATTCCAAGGCGTGACACGAACGCTGACGTTGTTGTTTATCCGTTGCAACATGTGGTACGGAAATTTGTATATAACCTCGGTTCTTCAGGTGGTCCGCACATCATCGGTCATGTATTCTCTCCTTCTGGTAAGTCTTCTGGTGCTACTGGGTCCCGTCCACGGAGACGTGGAACCCCAGCTGGCTGTTGAGGGCACTGCCCTCGATGATCGTGACGGTGAGAGTGTCACCCCACAGCAACAGGTCCCAGAGGTTACCGTGACACCCGGGAACGGGAAATTAGACCAGGACAGCGAACAGATCGAGAACGACGAGTTCAACGAAAAGGAGGGGACGGTTGAGGACGAAGAGCTCGGGCAGATGCGGGGAGGTCCGTATCTGTTCGAGAACCACAACCCGAACATGACCGACGACGGCCGGGAGCTGTTCGAGTCGGACATCGTGCTCACCGACGAGCAGAAGGCCGACCGGAAGGCGGCGCCCAACCTGTGGCCCGGGGCGATCATCAGGTACACCATCACCTCGTCTTCGTCAGCCGACATCACAGCCATCTACCGCGCCATCTACCACTGGATGGGGTACACGTGCGTGAGGTTTGTCTACGTGCCAATCAGCTACAGCGGACCACACATCCGCTTCACCAAGCAGTCGGGCTGTTGGTCGTATATTGGCCGCATCAACAGGAGCCAGGGCCAGGAGATCAGCATCGGCAGTGGCTGCACTTCCCTGGGAACAGTCGTGCACGAGATCGGCCACGCGATCGGCTTCTTCCACGAGCAATCGAGGCCGGACCGTGACACCTACATCACCATCCATCCGGAGAACATACTGTCGGGTAAAGAGCACAATTTCTTCCCCATTTCCTACGCCAACAACTACTCGGTGCCGTACGACCTCACGTCCGTTATGCATTACGGCGCCACCTACTTCAGCAAGAACGGCCAGCTGACCATCACCGTCGACCAGCTGCAGTACCAGGCTCTGATCGGCTACCAGTCGGGCCTCTCCCACCGCGACAAGAAGCTGGCCAACGCCATGTACAGCTGCTCGGCGGGATGCTCCAGCCGGCCCAACTGCCGCAACGGCGGCTTCGTCGATTCGACCTGCAGGTGCGTGTGCCCACCCCACACCGCAGGCACGCTCTGTCAGTACTGGTACGGGCCGTACTACGGCACAGTGTGCGGCAACCAGAACATCCGCCAACCGACTTGCATCAGTTCGCTGAACTGGCCGAGCATCTACCCTCGCGGCCGGACCTGCTTCTGGATCGTGTTTGCGCCCGCCGGCAAGCGAGTGCGCATCCAGTTTGGCCCGGCCAAAGTACTATACCGCTATCACGGAAGGTGCTATTGGGACTGGATCAACTTGTTCACCAACGACGACAACACACGCGACGTCAACGCCTGCGGCAGCGAACTGGAGGGTCGGTCCTACACGTCCACCGGCAGACGCCTGGCTGTGGAGATGCGCTCGTACCCCTACGGTAGCTACCCATACTACCAGAAGGGCTTCTCGGCCACAGTATATTTCGTGTGAAATGGTCGGTGTTGGCAGTCTATTTTGATCCAGGTGACAAAATGGGATTACTGTTGGCAGTCTGGCTAGCCTCCCTCATGCATAGTTTGATTTTGAAGGGGAAGAGGGCGTGAATTTAGGCAGCATTAGAAACAGTTGGCACAATTATTGTTATTCGGTTGATCGAACCGTTTGTGTGTATTCAATTCACAGCTATTTCTGGTGTTGTTCTGGCTGGTGCGCATTACAAGTATGGAATGGGAGCCGTCGTTTTATTGTCGAATTATACGAAATAGGAATACATTTATGTTGGTTCACAAAATGTATCCTTCGCTTACTGCTCAAACTTGCTCCTTTGTAAAGTATGTAAGGTTAAACGGCTCATTGCGTCGGTCTTGATTCTTGAGGTGTTCTTGCGACCAGATATCAGTAATCAAGATTTGAAGAAGATACAAGCTCTGGATGGAAAACATGGAGCACGACCAACTTCAGCAGGAGCGGTCACATCACAAACATAGACGCATATATGTATATATATATATATATATGCATATACATATGTATATATCTGTATATATATACATTTATACAGGGATGCTGAGCCGGAGCCGGAGTCGGAGCCGGCAGAGCCGGAACATTTTGCCCGGAGCCGAAGCCGGAGCAGGAGCCGCCGGGACATTTTAATCGGACCCAAAGTCGGAGCCGGAGCCGTCAAAAGC
>JAOTOL010000388.1:0-7500 GCA_034440575.1 Imbricaverruca yamaguchii | reverse complement strand
AGGGTCCGGTCATGGCACTCCAAACACGCCCCACATATACAAACTGAGAGCACAGAGTTTTAACAGTAGCATTGTAAAACAGTTGCACTTCAGAAGGTGCAATGCTCTAAACCATAGCTAGTTTTGCAAGAAATTACTTCTGATCATCATTACAATCATCAAGATGTCACTGAGTGGTTGACGTCAAACATGTGTGATCAAATGACTCCGGAAAATCAGACTCGATGACGTAACAACGACTATCAGCTGCCGAGGAAACTGCACGAGAAGCAATGGACACCGGCATGCAGATGCAGGAATATACGGCGTCCGAGCCGACAAAATGTAGACGAAGTGTGCGACATCGGGCCATTCTGCTACTGGGAGCGGGGAGCGGGGCCGGCCGCCAGCGCGCTCGTCTGCCGCCACATAATCGGTGATATATATATCTCTGTGCATTCTATACACTGGAGTAAAGACCCACTTCACCCTACCCTCTGGCCATACCTCTGCTCTGGACCTCAGTTTGTGTAGCCCACAACTCGCACACATTTTTAGCTGGTCTGTGGCCGACGACCCCCTAGCGCAGTGACCAATTTCCAGTGTGGCTGGATTACGAGGATGGCGCAGCACTCGGAACGCGACCATGCCGATGGAATTTTGACCCGCGCCGCCTTTCCTGTCAAATCCTTACACCCCGTCTCGGGGGGGGCGGTTGAATACGTATCTCCGGTAAATTCAACTCCACCCCTTTGCCAGTACTACGAACGGCCGGTCGAGGTATCATCCCAGGTGACAAAAAAGTTATAAACTCGCAAACCCCGGTTGGTAGCAGGTAAGTCCCTTCAGTGGAGAGACACGTCGCGGAATTACTCTGACCAGGGCCCTAGACTGGACAGTGACGCCGCCTCCAACTTCTCCACCAGCTCTACCTACCAACGACTTCAAATTGAAAACCTTGGGGGTTTCTCGGTGTGGGAGTGGGTCTCCTTGCCTTCCACCAGAACCAATGAAACAGAGGAGTTGCCTACAGAAAATTACTTAGGAAGAACAACACATGGAGGTAATGCGCGGGACCAAATGGAAAAGTACAGGGGGCAAGTACTTCCCTTGCTGGAACGGGCCCTGGTTTGAACCCCTCCCCCACCTCTCGGCCGCTGGCAACGACTATGTGAATCGTCACGAGCTCTGACAGACCAGCACCAGCACCAGTCTCTCGAGTGCATCCCCAAAAGGCATTTGGGCCGAAAGTGCTATTTTGAAGAAATCTTGGTCAATGAAAGCCATTACGATCGGTTTGGCGCGCTTCCTAGACGGACACCGCCGCTCTTGTAAAATCATGGCCCCTCTAGTTGAATTTTTTAACCCGCGCCTCTTTCCGGTCAAATGCCCCCACCCCGTCTCGGGGGGGGGGGGCAGTTGAGGACCCCCTCTAAAATCCAAACTAAGCATCGCACAAAAACGAAAGAGTTGTCATCGGAAAGCGCTCGACAAGTAGGGTCCGGGTCCAGCCTCGAAAAATGTTTCCCCAAAAGTGACGTCACCAGGGGGGCTAGATTTTCACGATTTTTCACGACTTACATTATGATTTTGACTCTGGTGGGTTCATTTTGTGGGATATATGAGAAAAAATTATTTGAAATGAGAAAAGAACAGCTAAATCGACCAGAGCTATTATTATTTGGGCCCCCCAAAATAATTTATTTCTTCAAAATTTCAGAATTTTGAGTTTTCTATTTTTCTATAATTTTCATTTTCCAATGGGTAGAGCAGACCGAGAAACGTTGTTGGAAGCCAACTTTCCCTAATGTAAAATGGTTACTTTAGCCAGAATCCTGTACTTGAACTGCAATTTGGCATATAGTCTTATATGCCAAATTGCAGGTATATAAGACCTATAACTTATAGGTAGTCAAAAACGAAAAAAATGAAGACTTCAACTGGTACGTTTTGTTGCATCCGTAAAGACAAGCAGACGCTGAAAGTTTCATTAAAATATCTGTATCAGTTAAAACGTGACGACTGGTTGAACATTTTTGGAGGTGACCTCACTTGACCTTGACTAACTCGTTGACCCTAGATGACCTGACCTAAAAGTTTTGAATCAGCATGTCAAATCGATGTGGGAAAAGGTATGCGAAATGTGGGCGCGCTGCCGCGCGCAGTTCGTCCGCTATCCGCGAAAAAACCTGGGGGGCGGTTGAAGACCCCCGAGACGGGACGGGTTAATCCCAAATTATATCTTAACGCGCGCCGTCTCGGGGGGTTGATATCCGTCCATCCTATGGTCCTCCGCGGATAGTGAAAGAACGGCGCGCGGCAGGGCGCCGAAATTTGCCAGTACCTTTTCTCACATCAATTGAGAATGATGATGTCCAAAGTAAGCATTTTTCAGAGCAAGTTGACTTGAAACAACGTTTTCGGTCCGTTCTACCCACTATAAAGATAAATATTAAGGAAAACTTGAAAACTTAAAATTTGGAAATTTTCAAACATAAAATAAAATTTCCATTTCTGGGTGGGGAAACATTTTAGGGCCATAGTCCATTTCGCTTTCCTATTATGATTCCAAATATATTTTTTCTTCAAATATCTCCCAAAATGAACTCCTCAGAGCCAAAAACATGATGTCGTGAAAGCCTAGGCTAGTGACTAGTGACGTCACTTTCCGGAAAACAAAATTGGGGATGGTGTCTGGCCCTACCCGTCGAGCGCTTTCCGAAGACAACTGCTTCGTTTCCGTGTGCCGCTTAGTTTGAAGATTAGAGGTGGTTCTTATCACCCCCCCCCCCCCTCACCCGAGACGGAATGTGAGGATATCGCCGGAAAGCCGAGGAGGGTTAAAGATACGGACTCGGACCTGGCCCCTGGTCCGTAAAGACACGGACTGGTGACAGATATTCACCCTGGAGGGAGTGTATGGGCGGGTGCATTCGAGTGTCCTGAATTGAGGCCATTTTTCAGTTCAAGAGAAGCCACATCTCTGCCAGACAGGTGGCTGATGACGCTTTGAATCCACAGCATCTTACATCTAAAAAACAAACTACGCATGAGGGAGGCCACTCTGACTGCACACTCCCCGGATCATGTATCCGGTGCTGGCTTTTGCTCTTTTCACAGACCAACGACCCCATTTGATATAGAAGTTTTGCGATAGCCAGTGCAACTCAAATTTAGGTTATAACTAGACAAGGTGTTCAGTCATGATGTTGGTCATAGATAGACGAAATAACATTAGGATTTATTAGTTGCCAAAAATTGCATGGCCCTGGTCGATTTCGCTATCCTTTTCTTATTTCATTTTTTCAAATCTCCCTCAAAATGAACTCCCCAGAGCCACAAACCTGATGGGGGTTTGGACCTGAGAGGAGATGCTGGTTCAGTTTGATTCATTTATTACAAAAACGATACATATATATCCAAGAATGTTGTATGGATACCTACTAAAACACACATGGATATATGGAAATATTTCTTGGTTTTGATCATTGTTGCCCAAGTCCGTCGTGTTTCATGCTTACCAATCGGAGTCTATCCCATTTTAAAATCCTGACTATCGGGTCCAGGAAACATATGTGTATCTGGAAGCCACGTTGTCCTTTTCCGTGCGTCGCCTGGTTTTATATTCATAAGATAAGCCAATATTGTTTACCTCCCTAAGGACGAACAACTCAACAAGCAAGGCCGGCGGAATATGCGGTTTAATTTGATATACTTGGCTAAACAGCACGTTTCAGCAGTAATCGAATAAAATCTTTTTGCCAAGAAATATAAGTATATTATTCATCATTTAAATAATGTACCAATAAAATGGCGGCTCCCATTTCATACATGCAACTCACGACAGACGAAACAAAACCAGAAGTTGCTGTGGAATGAATGCACGAAGACAATCACATCGGACCTAAAACAATATTTGTTCCCATATTTGCCAATGACCCTTTAAATCCACAGCTTCTAACATGTCAAAAACAATCTATGCATGAGGGAGGCCACTCTGACTGCCAACAGGAAGCCTATTCTGTCACCTCAGACAAAATAGGCTGTCAACACCGATCACTTCACACGAAATATACTGTGGCCGAGAAGCCCTTCTGGTAGTATGGGTAGCTGCCGAAGGGGTACGAGCGCATCTCCACAGCCAGGCGTCTGCCGGTGGACGTGTAGGACCGACCCTCCAGTTCGGTGCCGCAGGCGTTGACGTCACGTATGTTGTCGTCGTTGGTGAACAAGTTGATCCAATCCCAATAGCACACTCCGTAATAGCGGTATAGCACGCTGGCTGGGCCGAACTGGATGCGCACTCGCTTGCCGGCGGGCGCAAACACGATCCAGAAGCAGGTCTGGCCGCGAGGGTAGATGCTCGGCCAGTTCAGCGAACTGATGCAAGTCGGCTGGCGGATGTTCTGGTTGCCGCACACTATGCCGTAGTACGGTCGGTACTGGTACTGACAGAGGGAGCCTGCGGTGTAGGGTGGGCAGACGCACCTGCAGTACTTATCGACGAAGCCGCCGTTGCGGCAGTTGGGCCGGCTGGAGCATCTCGCCGAGCAGCTGTACATGGCGTTGGCCAGCTTCTTGTCGCGGTGGGAGAGGCCCGTGCGGCGGCCGATCAGACCCTGGTACTTCAGCTCGTTGACGGTGATGGTCGGCAGAGTATTATTGCTGAAGTAGTAGCGGCCGTAGTGCATGACGGACGTGAGGTCGTACGGCACCGAGTAGTTGTTGGCGTTGGAATGGCTGGCGAAATTGTGCTCTTTACCCGACAGGATGTTCTCCGGATGGATGGTGATGTAGGTGTCACGGTCCGGCCTCGATTGCTCGTGGTAGAAGCCGAGCGCGTGGCCGATCTCGTGCACGATTGTTCCCAGGGAAGTGCAGCCACTGCCGATGCTGATCGGCTGGCCCGAACTCCAATTGATGCGGCCCACATACGACCAACAGCCCGACTGCTTGGTGAAGCGGATGTGTGGTCCGCTGTAGTTGATTGGCACGTAGTAGAACCTGACACACGTGTGCCTTATCCAGTGGTAGATGGCACGCAGGATGGCTGAACGATCTGGCGCCGAGGTCGGCGTGATGGTGAGCTTGACGATCGCCCCGGGCCACAGGTTGGGCGCCGCCTTCCGGTCGGCCTTCTGCTCGTCGGTCAGCACGATGTCCGACTCGAACAGCTCCAGGCCGTCGTCGGTCATGTTCGGGTTGTGGTTCTCGAAGAGATACGGCGCTCCCCACATCTGCCCAAGCTCTTCGTCCTCAACAGTCCCCTCCTTTTCGCTGAACTCCTCATTCTCGATCGGTTCGCTGTCCTGGTCCATTTTCCCGCTCCCGGGTGTCACGGTAACCTCTGGGATTTGTGGCTCTGGGGTGACACTCTCACCGTCACGATTAGGGAGGGTGATGCCCTCAACATCCAGCTGGGGTTCCACGCCTCCCTGGACGGGACCCAGTAGCACCAGACTTACCAGAAGAAGGGGATACATGACCGAAGATGTTCCGACCGTCTGAAGAGGCGAGGTTATATACAAATTTTCGTACCACATGTTGCAGCGGAAAAAGAACAACGTCAGCGTTCGTGTCACGCATTGGGCTAATTTAGAGCTCATAACTTGCAATTGTCTTGCGGCCGATGCATACATGTGTCTTTTGAATAGACCGTTTGTCTAGTCAGCGAAAGCTTGTGATAGATATGACAAACGGCACTCGGCAGGGCGAGAACCCCACCATATGTTTGCCATGCTTACGGAAGTCAGCATTTCTGAAAGCACCTGACGTCGATACTGTTGCCAGCTGTATTCTACTGTGTGGTTCGATAGTGTGAGGGAAGGCTTAATGGTGCTATCGTGACAGGGATGTCGTCCTGCGTGACTTCCACTCAGCCGTTGTCATGGACCCCCACCCGCCACCCGTCAGCGCCATACCGTGGACAACCACAGCAGCTCCAGACCGGACTGGCACCGCCGCGCGCCTTCGCCTTGGTGTCAAGCGTTACTTTTGTATATAATTTTGTATCAAGTCGTCGTTCAATCTAAATCCATAAATAAGCTGCAGCCTGTAGGATGGTTTTTACCAGAATGCAAGCACTAGTTACGGAGGTTGGGGCCCTCAAGGCAGACCTTTACAAGCATAATGCCGCCCTTGTTGCACAGAGCAAGCAAGACAAGGCAACAGGTTGGGGTCAGTGTGCAGCAGTGGCATCCTATGCCCAGGTCCCAGGTGGACACAGACCACCAGGTAACTGAGGCTGCCCCTGCTGTGCCGGTGGCTGGGATATCTGTGGGGGAGTGTTCCTAGCGAACAGAAGAGTCATAGTTCTAGTAGCTCACAGGATCGGGGCAGTGGAAATTAATCAGTGTGTGGAAGATTTGGGGGTGAGCCTAAGCAAGCGGCCAGAGAGCGGCAGGTGGCAGATGGTAGGAGTGTCAGGATGCCTAGTAGGATGGTTCAGCAGGCAGACATATTATCAACAGATAGGTTCCAGGCATTAGATGACTGCCCTAGGATAATAGTAAGGAGACTATTAGTCGTAGGCGACTCTCGTGTACGGCATCTAGATAGGGTATTTTGGGAAGGTAGGAGAGGCAGGAGGTCCATCACCAGGCCTGGAGCCAAGGTGAAAGACCTGGCGCCAGCGGTGGCACAGGCCACCAGTGATCACCAGTTTAGTACAGTTGTAGTGCAGATAGGGGTGAATAACATAGGTCCTGCTACTAGTAAGGAGCTGCTGCAGGACTGCAGGACCCTTCTGACCACCCTGAAGTGTAGCAATAGCAGATTTATTGTGGCTGCTATTTAGCCTTGGGCTAAAGTCTTCCCTGAGTGGAGCTCTAGGGTCAGCAATCAGCAAATGCCAGGGTAGGCAAGCTCTGCTATGTGTCAGGCTTGACCTTTCCTGACGAGTGGTGCAAGTTTTATGGCTCATGGGACCTCTAACAGAGGGATGACCTGCACTTCTCCGACAAGGGGTTGCATCTGTTAAGCGAAGTATATGAGCATATCCTTCAGGAAACTACGCAATGGGGTGGGGAGGGATGAAGTGGCATTGCCATCCTCAGGGATGTGCCGATAGTGACAACCTTAGCAATAGAACCCGCAGTCAGCAAATAGGGATAGCAGTAGTTCAAGGGGTAGAGTGGTAGCTCATCCAGTGATGAAAGAGCTACTGAACATGCAAAAGCAGAAAGCTGGCTATGGAACATATGCTAAGTGTAGGATGCTTAATGCTCATAGTATTCAATCCATCTTTAATGAGTTCACTAAGTGTTATGTTGCTGAGGAGGAGCCAGATGTTGTTTGTATTATTCGGGCATGCGTCAGTGAGAGGTATCTTGGGGATAACTTTCAAGACTACGAGATCCAGGGATACAATATGTCTTCGTACATTAGGGGTCCAGCAGTGAAAGGGGTGGTGTAATGCTATATGTAGATAACTTATTCAGTATTCAAAAGGGTAGCAGATGGGGCAGAAGGAAACGTGTCCGTAGAGTCCATTTGGCTTGATGTCGCTGTGGGAATAGGCAA
>JAOTOL010000387.1:0-59376 GCA_034440575.1 Imbricaverruca yamaguchii | reverse complement strand
ATGATTATTGTTGGAGATGTGATGAAAAGGAAAGACGGGTGATCGCTGGTTGAAGATGCTTTGATCCGGTTTGTGGGAGGCCATGATTGGCAAGCTGACAGAATGGGGAAAAGAAAAGCTCTATAAATAATAACATATGGTATTGTGTTCGTCCTCAGGGCCTCATCACACCTCAAACATTTGTGTAGTGCACATCGTGCACTTTATAATATCTGCCACTTGAAAGGAAATGCTACAACTCCATCATGTAACACCCGGCTGAAACGGAATGAAAGCGCATATGTTGAGGACCAACAAAGCAGTGCAAAACAGCTGATAGGTGACAACACACGACACCTCATAAAGTCATAACGTGTTCAGACTTAGGGCCGCAAGGGCCCATCCTGAATTCACTTCGATGACTAGCTCTCTCCTTCCCACGTTTTCTAGTGGCTAAGAAATCCGGATAACCGCTTAGCTTTGACGCACCTCACTTCTGATTAAATAACAATGCTTCCAGATTGGGTACCGAGCTGAGACTCCAGTTAGGTGTTCTTTTTAACCTTTCCGATTTTCTTTGTCTTCGGATGCGTTTTAAGGCACCAGCATTTTTTTGCTTGGGGTCTCGACACGTGTATGCGATACCGGCTTTTTAAACAAAAGTAAAGTTTTGTTACTTATTTTTGTGTACCGACGATAATTTGTAAGCATCGGTGCGTTTTCGTAGGTCCCGCAGTGTTCGTTTAGTGCACTGTCTTTTCATTCCTTTTCTAGGACCATGTCGATTTTTTAGGGACCTAGCCTGTTTTTGAGGCCCCATGCTGTATCAAACCCCGCTGTGCTTTGAGGGACCGTTGTATCTTGATTTTTAGCTCCGGTGTGTATACTTAGAGCAGCAGAATGTCTTAAGGCAATGCCGCTTTTTTCCAGACTAGGAAAGCTTTGAAGCGCTCGGTGCATTTTCGTCCTCCAGTTATGCTCTTTGTGTCCCGCTGTGTTTTTTTCCTCATGTTTGTGGGACTTCAGCACAATATTAAGGGCCCGGTATAATTTCTTTGGATCCGGTCTCGACGTTTCTGGCCCAGTCGCGTGGTTCCGGGGAGAATCCGACGTCACTTTTCTGGGCTTGACAGTTTTTAGTGACTGATTCTGAATTATGTAAAGTCCCAGCCAAGGCCTGATTTTTCGGGCCCTCGGTGACATTTCGGTATTTTTATGTCCCGCCGGGATTTGTCGAACTCCGGAATGTTTTTCGGTGTCGTATGCGATTTGTTAAGGCATCTCGTAGTATGTTTGGACTAAGGGGTTATTTTTCTGGTCGGAACGTTTATTTTTCGGTACCTCCCTTTATTTTTTAGGGTTCTGGCTTGATTCTTGTCGGGTTGCGTTGCGACTTTGGGACCACGCTGTGCTTATTTGGGGACATCAACGCCAATTTTTGTGAGCCACGAGGGTGCCTCGGCCAGAACTTACGCGACTACCGACGGGAATTTTGGGTCCCATGCGCGACATTTGGGGGTGGGGGTGTTGGCGCCAGTTCACAGGTCGCGTTGTGCTAATCCGACCCCAGGCCCAGACTAATTTTAACGTTCCCCGGCGCAAATGTTAGAGCCCGAAGCAAGTTTTTGGTGTCCGCTGTATTTATTTAAAACCCTTAATTATGGGGGCACGAAGCGAATGTATCTTGCCCTAGGACCTCTTTTGTGGACCCCGGCGCGATTATTGGGTTCTTCGGAGCCCGCCTTGCTAGGACGGAGGGAAATTTTCCTCTTTAGCATGCCACTGCGGCTGCTCAATGAGTTTTTTTTCCAGCGGATGGCACCATTCAGAGTAGAAAGGCCCTGAGGATAATTTCCTTTCGTGACCTCTTCTGAATTGTTCGGTGCTCGGGTGAACTCGATAGAATCCCTTCGTGATTTATGGGGGTCGACTTCTATTATTGTAAGCCTCCTGCGCGATATTTGTGAGCCCCGGTGCGATTCTTCGGGCTCCTGGTGCATTTTTTCCTTGCTCCAACGCACTTCCTTCCGGGGCCCGACATCTGTTTGGGGTCTTTGACGCAATTTTTGTGGCATTCCCGCACTTGAAATTGATGTAGTAAGGTGTAGACATCATTATTGTACCTATGCTACCATAATACATTATGGAAATAAGTATTTTATGGGCTACACCCAAGGTTAGTCATACTTAGTATCGTGGCGTCTATTGGCTTCGGGGTGATATAATGCGGAGATGTGTTGAGGTTCGCATGATGTTTCATAGTTCGTTCGATGGTACCTCTTGGTGACCGTGTTCAAATGAAGTCTGCTCATTTACGTCCGATGTCACCGCTAGGTCGTCACTGACCTTAGATGAACCCTCTATAACCTACCACTTCTTCGACTTCAGACGCCCGCTCTTCTACTTTAGACAGTCCCTAGTCGATGCTGCCCCGAATAGCAAGATTGAATCACTGAATGAAATAGTGCATAGTATGAAATCAACTTTTAAGAATTGCATTATATTTTGGCCAGGTGCAGACCCAGACATTGCCACACGGCGGCCATGTCCGAAGGACACCACTTCGAAAATGCAGAAAAAGAGAGAGAGAGAGAGAGAGAGAGAGAGAGAGAGAAAGAGAGAGAGAGAGAGAGAGAGAGAGAGAAGAGAGAGAAAGAGAGATACAGAGATGCAGAGATGCAGAGAGGCTTAGATACAAATATGTATGCAGAGATACAGATGTGCAGAGACCAAGAGATACATAGATCAAGGGATACAGAGATCAAGAGATACAGGGATCAAGAGATGCAGAGATCAAGAGATATAGAGATGAAGAGATACAAAGATCAAGAGATGAAAAGAGTGATGGAGAAGGGAGAGAGGGGGAGGAATATATGGATATAGATATCAGTGTATGTATGCATATATATATATATATATATATATATATATATATATATATATATATATATATATATATATATCTGTAGATGAAGACATGGACCTCTATTTAGATATAGATATATAGATTAGGTATATGCCGCGCCTTCAGTTGTTCTTGTGCCTTGTGTTCGCCGACGTTAAATTCACGATAGTTTTGCAGGACTCGCAAGCGTTTGTTTCAGCGCTGGACGCCCGGCAGCCATCCCAGAGACTCGTGTTTCGCGACGTCACCCCTCGCCGAAGAGCGGATAGCTAGTGATCATAGTGACTTCTAGTGATCAAGCCACCTCCTGCCACAAACACACAAATGCACATACACACAAATATACACACACACATACATACATACATACCTACACACACACATACACACACACATTTACACTCACGCTGCATATTACTAGGTGCCGAGCTCGGCTGTGGCTCAGTCACCTATTGGTCCGTTAACAGCAGAGCTAGGGCAGGCTGTCATCTAGTCTGTTGCGACGGCACAAAATATGCTGCTTATCCCCTGGTTCTCTAGATCTACCAGGAGACATAAATAAGTCAGAGCGTCCCTCCTCGATCCTCCGCAATATTCATGACCACCTAGTGTTTTTTTTTCCTTCCGTAATACCTTCACAAATGACACATCTCTATGTTTGTTGATTGAGGAAGAGAATACCAGAGGTAATTGCGAGCCGATATGGAGTACTCTCATTTACTTTGTACCGATTCAGTGCTCCATTAGAAATTGCAAGATCGCCATTAGTTAGCCGTTTCTAGATCAGCTCTGCTTTAGAAGCAGGCTGGCCGTTCAGATCGCGGCCAGCTCGCCTCTTCGGGGAAATCCGAGCCGGGCTGCGGCGTCGAGCGCCCAGCCACGCAGGCTGGGAATCGGAAGACTGCAGTGGCGGACACAGTTGTTGAACTATTCATCATTTTGTCAACATGTACAGTATCTTCAGATCTATATGCTGTTGTGCTGTTGGCGCATCATCTTTTCCCTGTCAGTTATGTGGAGGTATCCTTGGAGATCAAGCTGAAGACGCCACTGGCAACTTGCACATGTCACTGGATACGGCGAGGGTGAGGCACTATATCGTGAGGTCGTCTGGGGGAGGGGAGGGGTAGTTGATGCGTGGTCTTCCAACGCAGGCTTGGGACGGGATACAGGGAACTGACACCAGCGGACGGTATGGCTTATTCAATGGCCGACGTGGTTGACTAGTTTAAGGTCGATACACATATGCATAGTGCAAGGTGTTGAACGATATGTCAAATGTATGGCTTTTTAACCTTGAAATCATTCTGCTCGCATGCAGCATCCAGCTGGGAGTGTATGTGTGTGTAAGTGAATTATAACAGCCTGCCACCGTGTGGTGATTTCGGCTGTTTACGACTTTGAAGTCGGTTGGAGGTGGTGGTCCGGACGGTGCCTGGTAGTAATTGGTGGAGGGGGTTGGGGGTCATGGCCTTTGGTATTAAAATTGCAAACATACATGGTCATACACTGTTAGTTGTATCTTACATTCTTTTTTTGTCTTTTATCTAGTCCTTTGTTGTTGTTTTTTTTCGGTTCTTTTTGTACTTTTTTCCTTTCTTTTTGTTTGTTTGTTTTAGTTTTAGTTTTTGTTTTGTTTTGTTTTTTTTCTGTTTTTTCCCAATTCCATTTTACGTTTGTTTGAGGTTCTGATCGATTAAAAATATGATTCGATTAAAAAATAAATAAACACATGTCGTGGGCAGAGTTAGGAGAGACTGGGTTGAGGAGTTGTTCGGATGTTTGTTCCTATGCTGTCTAGTGTCGAGTAGGTTTATTACGTGTTCTGGTTTTCATGGGTGTTGTGGATGGTTTGTTCGTGGATGTAGTGCTTGGTATGTTGGTTGCTCGTGTTGTCGGTGCTTGGGTGGTTTGTAGAGTGGTTCCTGCGCTATCTGAGCTAACGTCTTCCTCCTCTGAGTCTGTGGGTGGTCTGTGGTGAAGGGGGAGTCTGAAAAACTCCCCCTTGCGTGCTTGGGGTGGGTCTGGGGGGAGCGATAGGCGTGGTGGATTGTATGCTTTGCGGTGTGGTAAGAGGGGAGGTGCCTGTGCTTGTGCCGTAAGTTTTGTTGTGGGTTCTGGCCGAATGACAATTGTAGGGCCCGTCTGGGTTTCCTGAGGGGTGGCTGTAGGGTGAGTGTGTGTCTGCGCGGGCCGGGCGGTGAGCATCGGGTACTGCTCGTCACCCCACTCCCTTGCCCGCGACGGGGCCACGCCCTCGATGTGGATGAGTCGGAGGATGACGTTCTCCTTCCTCCACCGAGGGCAAGCCCCGTCCCGGGAGGAGTGGTTCCCGCCGCAGCCCACGCATTTCCTAACCTCACTAGTGCACTTGATAGTGTAGTGTGGTTCGGCACAGAGGCCACATGTGGGGTTTGTGTGTTTGCAGCCCCCCTCGTGTGGCCATATCCCTGACAAAAGGAACAGCGACGAGGGAGGGGTGCACGTGATGTTACTTTGTATGTGATGTAACCAGCTGTGACATGTGCGGGTTGTTGTTTGGATGTGAAAGTCAGGATGAGAATGTGAGTGTTTGGTTTGTTTGTGGGGGAGGGGGCCGGTACAACGAGGAGATCCCCTGGCTCGCAAACCTGCGAGCCAGTCTCTCCTCAGGCATCCATTCCAACTCCCATGCGTGTATTATCCCCTGAGATGTGTTGCGGTGTGTGTCTGGTGTTATGGTGACCTGTGTGTTTAAGAGGTGTGTGATCTGCTCTAAGATGTGTGCGTCCGTGGTGTCGCAGGCCTGGATCAAGAGCTCCCCAGATTTTAGATGGCGTGCGTGTAGGGGAGCTTGTGTCCGACGGGTGACCTCAGTTTCCACCTCCCAAGGGTCGAGGCTGGTCATGGGCCGGCCATCGACCCAGCTAGGAGAACATGGAAGCCAATTAATAAAATCAGTTACTCAGTTTGCATGTACCGGGGTAATTCGAATGTCTACCTTCAACAGCGCAGAGTCGCATTTGTTGTCCCATGAAAACGTTTGTCATACGTTGATAACTTCGAATTCAGCGCGGGCTATCCTGCCCCACCACCCACCAAAGGATTTTAGCAATGGGAACACGGGGACGAGCAGCTTAGGGGTAAGTTGTTCGTCTCACAATCGAAAGGTTGTGGGTTCGAGTCTCACCTGTCGCTACTCTTCGCCCGCGACCAATCGGCGTGAGAGATTGGCGACGCTACATGACTCAACGATAGATGTGTCGTAAAAACCAATGACCAACCGACTAACAATGGGAACGGATTTAGGTTAGATTTACGGTTAAAACAGAAACGTGACTCATATCCGTGTCGCGTTAGACAAAAACAAAGTATTTTAATCTACTTCCCTGTGGGCAATGAAAATTCTTCGAGGGAAGGTGAAGTTCAAGTGATGCTGGGGCTGGTGCGAAATCACCAATTATTTCGTGCTACCATCGGCAACAGGCATAGCAATGCACACGTTAGTTCGTATTGAGAGCGTAATGCGAAGTTGTTCGAGCATGAAAATTTGAATGGTTCCCCCATAATCAGAAAAACTAGAACAATTAGGTATATTTAAACATTGAATTCCATCTTATTAACCACAAATATAGCAAGAATGAATGCCTTCAAGCTGTAGTGATCGCTTAGGATGTAATATGGTATCAGTACTACTTATTGTATTTTTAAGTTTAATGAGGTGAAAGACATCATCATTGTAGATACTGTGATGCCAGTATGGGAAACTGCCTCTCCAACTTGAAAGTTGGGATGGCAGGGGTCCATCAACTTCCAAATACATGCTTGATTTTTACAGCTGGTAAAAATGTTTCAAACATACCCGATGTCTACAACAAAGCGGCCGAAGTCTAGCTGATTTTTGGATGTGTAGGCGTACTTTGGGATAACATCTACTGTGCCTATCTGGTGACTTCGTGTGATAAGCTCATGTTCCTCTGTCTCGCTACAGTCTTCATAACAATGGATGGGCCTGAGGTGAAGCAAACCTTAATGACGTCATTGTTGCAAGCATTGGATAGGGGAAACCTTGCCTAGTTCATACAATTTTTGCGAAACTCAATATAACTCATCACTTTGGAGGGGTAGCGAGGAGATTGCTGCACCTACGCCGAGCCTAAACCTGGTATCATCACGACATTTTGTTTTCGTGGCGTCCTCTGGGCTTTCCACCAGACAGCAAATCATGGCGCAACTATAGGTTCATCAACTTACCCCGCAATAGGGTTAAATTGTTGCTGATGATGGGTTATGTTGATATAATGTAGGTTAAGCAAACTATGCTATGAATATAGATGGTACTAGTTTGCTTCTTTTGAAAGGTTCATATTTCACGCTTACAGTAACAATACTGTTGTGAGTCTTGACTAACCATAGCTAATGGTTTATGCCATTTATGGAATGCTCAAACGTTCATTCCATAGATATCTTGATACAGTTTTAGCAGACGCCTTAATGCAAGTAGGCAATCGTATGGTTATTTTGTTCCATTTCCAATCCATAAAACGTTGGAACAGGCTGTATGTTAAGCACGAATTTAAACACATTTCACAGTCGCAAAGTTGAGAGAACATGGTAATGAGCTGACACTTAAAAAGTTAGCAAGTAGGCGACAGATTATAAATTTATGGCAAAGCAAAGGCACTTTCGGTCCAAAAATGTGTCACATCTTTACCATTCTGTAGTCTCGGGTCAAAAGTACTTGGGCTTGATTTTTCCGTGAGAAGAGGGTGTCAGTAGCAACATGTGCAACAGTAGCCATGGCAACCGACTTCCTACTTTTGGAGAAAATGCTGTTGTATTAACCATCCCGTGTATCAACTAGATCCGGTCTCCATACTCCTATTTTTCACGGCTATTTAATGTGTTTGCATGGCAACCTCGCAAGCTGTTACCTGGACTGTGCCATTTGGATCCTCTGACATCAGTGCTTACATAATCATAGGCATCATATTTGCTCCCAAAACGCTCCATAAAGGACATTGCAAAATATTGTCATGAAAGATAAAGCCGGCTGGCTGTAGGGCTCGGTGTTATGGAGACTGGGACGGTATCTTATAGTTAGATTGAGTGAGCCATTCATCTCAAAACAAAGCCGCTGGATATAACGCTAAAAAATATCGCCAGACACTACAACAGCGATAGTGCTCAAACAAACCTTGCTGGGCTCCATACCAATCGCGCCGCGGCCTAAGAAAATCGTATCAGAGTCCACAAAATCGTTGGACTCCATCCTCCCGAGAAAAAAAATCGAGATGGATCTTGAAAAAGTGCACCGTGGCCTGAAAGCTTCCACATGGTTCCGGAATGGTTCAGTTTACATAAAAAACAAGGGACCTTCAAAATATCGAATAGAGTTTAAAACAAATTGCATTGAGGCTTACAAATCGATACACCTGACCAAAAATCGCGCCGACTGAGGGCTTAAAGCTCAGGGGCCTCCAATGTTGGTTTCATTGCTGAACGTGTGGCGTAACATCTGCTGGTGTGCGTCTACCAACGCAAACATGACCCGTGTTCAACTGAGGAACTATGAGTCATTGAAGTAAAGTTTAGGGCAGATCACTTTAGGTTTCATAGACGTTTATAAGCTACGTTCTTGTCGATTAGCAGTCGTGTGGTGCATATTTTGGGAAAGGGATGACACGTACTATCACCCCGCAAGGTATTAATGTCCTCCTCGCCCTCAATCTTTTGGGACAGTACATTCAAAAGTTACATCGTTTCACTACATTACCGACGTTTTGTGCTTCAGACTTGATCACCATATTTCAGCAATTGAGTATCAAATCCGAATTGTTGGTCATTTTTTGAAATAATAGTCATTCATTTTAAGGACCTTTTCATGGCTATGAAGACATTGCAAGTTGTATATTCCTCCCATGTATGCATAGATTGTACTCTGCCACGAATGCAAGTGTTTACACACTTTTGGTGCCTCACAATTTGATTCCTTATCTATGATGACATTTCGTTTGTAATTGCCCCCCCCCTGCTTCGGAATCAGGGATTAACTATTGGTGTGCTGCATGGGTGTAACCATTGAGGGGGGCTGGAGAGGGGACATGTCCCTCAATTTCTGACAAGTGACGATTTGCCCCCTCAAATTTGCCGTGTCCCCCCAGCCTCAGCTACTTGAGTATCATCTCTGCAAAATTCTTCTTAGTCATTTATGAAGTGAAAATATGTATGTCAGAGAATCACCAACAATACTAAAAGCCGACCTAGGCAAACAACGGGCTTTATAGGCTATCTGTATTTGCAAAATATCCGAATTATAAATCAGGAAACGTTATTTTGCTTCCAGCCAATTCTTGAAGAACATGAACCTTGACCATCTTCTGTTTTCACTTGGGTAGAAAATTGTGCTCTGCTAGGGAACAAACTTGCATTATCGCAGGGCTTTATACGTCTTAGGTTGCATTCACCTGGTCCTATATTAATATATCTTGAACAAATGTGACTCTAGGTGTTCTTGGGTACCTTCAAGACTATTGAGGGAAGTCATGGGGAGCCGTAAGCACATATGTCTAATTAATGTCGTATTCGTATTCGTATTCAGTGACGAGTTCGCCAGAGGCGTATTTGTAATGGCATCGGCATTCCGCGACGGTTTTAAGATCGTTCGAATCAATTGCCACGAATGCTTCTGCCTGTACTGAACACGCCGGAAGGAACTACATATGTCTCAGAATACAACTTTAACGGTCAAGGTTCAACGCAAACCGGTTTCTTCGGTCGTCTCCAATTTGTTTCACCCACACCTGCCCACATCTGGTATCAAACAATAGCCTGTGGTGAACCGCCGTGCAACATTTCAAATCGGCACATGTCAAGGTCAAACTTCTAGGTCAAATATTAGCTTGATTTATTAGATGGTGACATTGAAGTCATGTTGACCGAAAGGGAGAATCGGTTGCATTCGCCTCAATTTGCATCAAATGAGGATCATTCAATGTGGCTTGCTATGCAGTATCAGAAAGCTAAGCTATCTATTTTTCAAGAGAAAAGGTCAAGCTGATCCTTCAATCGCCTATTTTATTCTTTTTCTCTCAAACCTATCCAAATCTGACATCAGGCAATAATCAGTGGTGAACACTCGGGTAACATTTCAAACCGGGACAGGTCAAGGTCAAAGGTTTGATTGAGTTCTTCGATGTCCTCGCGTTTCGTCGCTATTGCTTCAATTTGCAGAAAATGGATGTCATTCGTATTTTGTCACTCGTGTTGTCTGGTTGTGCATTATCAGAAAGTTTAAGTTTAGAAATAGTCTTGTGGCTTTCGCCCAAGCCTACCCAGATCCACTATCAATCCACAGCCCATGGTGAACCCTCGAGTAACATTTTTAAACCAGGATATGGCAATATCAATCCTAAAGCTCAAAGGCTAGTTTTAATTTTTCCAAGTCCTCGCGATTCGTCGCTATGGGTTCAATTTGCACCAAGTGGGTGTCACTCGACGTGGCTTGTGCCTTATCATAATACTACCAAATATAACAAATTTATAAGGTCAAAGGTCAAACCTATTTCCTTAGTCGCCTCGCATTTTCTTCTTCGCCCTAACCTACTCGCATCTGATACCAAGCAATAGCCCGTGGTGCACCTCAAGCAATATTTCAAACCTGATCAATGTCAATGTCAAAGCACAAGACCGAAGGTTAGTTTAAATGGTTCGACGTCCTCGCGCCTCGTCGCTATGTCTTCAATTATCATGCAGTAGAGTGACTCAACGTGTCGTGTCGTACTCCATCAAACTGTTCAGAAATCACTTTAATTTTCAAAGTCAAAGGTCGAACTCATTTCTTCTGTCGCCCAACGTTCCTTCGTTTTCTCCAAAAGCTACCCATGCTTGGTATCAAGAGATAGCCTGTGGGAAACTCTGGAGTAGCATTTCAATCTGGGGAATGTCAGATTAAACCCCAAGGTCAAAAATTAATTTAACATGCGCCCTGGAGAGCGTCTGAAAATTACACGCACTGGAGGGGGGCGGATTCCGCCCTTAAGTTCACGGTTCCTATTAAAGCTGGTGAAACGAAATTCGCAGGGTAGATGGGTATGATAATGAACTCTATTGTGTGGAAATTTCATGGCCAGTATCTTCAAGGACATACTAGGTCAAATATGTCAAAATGTTCTGGTTTTGCGTGGCTTGGCTTGTCATTGTTATGGATCGCTGTGATTGTGTTTGAACGCTCCAAAATGGGCATCAATGTGTTTTGGACATTACTACTGATGCAGTACAGATGTTAGACCCGACATTTGACCTCAGGTCATCTATATATCAGCAATTTATCGGTCCATTACCTGCTGCGGTTACTGTAACCGGGCCGCCCCCTGACATCTCCGTTGGGCGGCTCGTCGCAATCGGCTTCGCAAAGAATGGAGAGAAGTACATGAATAAAGTATGGAAGCGCTTAGGTACACAATGACAAACATGAATAACACACAAAGTGACATCAACCGCATGACAGTCATTTGCATTTATAACAGCATTCCAGTTGAGCAAGTTTGGTTCCATTACCCTGTCATGAACTGGACCTAACTTGACCTCGGTGACCTAACATAACTTTGAAACTATATGGCATAATAATATACATGAAACAAGTCGCTAGTGTTGCCAAGAACATTTCCCTATTGCAAATCTATGGGAAGCGCATCAGCGCCGATTTTTGGACTTTAACGGCCCCTAACTCGAAATGTGCTGTCCAATTTCCGTTTTTCATGCTTTAAGCAACGCGCCTGTCAATTCTAAGCAGGTACGCAAACAATGGTGTTTATCTGCCAGTAACTATCTGGAGTGATGTACGAAAAACGGGAGGGGTAGGCGGATTTCGCCACCCAGGGCGTGTGTTAATTTTCAGAGTCCTTGCGTTTCGTGGTTATGGCTTCAATTTGCATCATGTGGGTATCACTTGACGTGGCTTGCCGTACGGTATCAGAATGTTGAGATATCGAAGTAATTTCAAAAACGTCGAAGGTCCGGCGTGTTTACAATTATTGAGTGTAGTAGGAATAGGACGGTCAGATCTATGTTTGTTTGCAGCCTTTGTGATAGCAGTCACTCGCATCCTATATGACAAGGGGCTCCCCAAGAAATCCGTCGTAACCTGTTCGGACGGTGCTCTCATCGCCGGTTTTTAATTTACGCTGCCACATTGCTGTTACGGACATACAAAACATATAACTTTCTTTTCAGTTTGACCGCTTTCCTCTTGATGACTCAACTGTTGTTGTCAAATTTGCAAGAGAAGCCACACGCGAATGCGCACAATTTTGTAACTAGCCCGAGTTCATAACCGCGAGAGAGCAATGTTGTAATCAGGTGTAGAACCCAGGAATTATAATGTGGGCACCTGTCTGGAGAGGCGCCATTTCTTTGGATCGGCTCCACTGTGAAAGCGCCTGAAGTGGCGCCTCTCGCTGCAAAATTCGAGGGGGAGTGATATACTCGGCTCTTCCGCAAGGGGCGCCTTTCCTTCCAAGGGGAGCCTTTTTATTTAATAGAGGCGCCTGAAGCTGAAAAATGCGAGCGGGAACACTGGAACCTTTTTAGAGGGACGCATTTCCCGGTCTGGGGGAATGTGTCCCCATAAAACAGGATAGCATGGGAAATGAAATTGCATGTTCATCTTTGCTACCATAAAACCATCGTCCGATAATTTATGTTTTTCCTGCTACACGAGGGCAACGTTAAACATACTTAAAACATTGCTCTAACATTGTTGGACCTGATTCACTATGGTGATGGTGAATCAGGTCCAACACAAATCACCAAAATATCATTTTTAGCAATGGTAAATCTGAAAAAAAAATACACTGGAATTGAAGTGAATTGAAGTGTCTGAAAATGGCATTGAAAAGGAAGTGGCTGAAATTCAAAGTTTTGTTATGTCCAGCCTGCCACGTGTGTGCCGTCATGTGCGTGTCAGAATGTTGGCTGACCACGTCGGCAGCTAGGTCCAGCCGGCCAACGTGTACGCCGTCATGTGCGTGTCAGTGTGTTGGCTGACCACGTCGACAACTAGGTTCAGCCGGCCACGTGTGTCTGTCAGTGTGTTGGCTGACCACGTCTACAACTAGGTGCCGCCGCCACGGAACGGCTCGCGCCAGACGGCACGGAGCCTTGGGTAGGCTGGTGCCGTGACTTTAGCGACTCGTGGTCGACCACAAGTTGTGGGATTCTATTGCAATCGCTAGTCATCAGCTACTTCGCCGGGTCACACTGAACCCGACCGGCGGGGTTGGTGCCATAATGGACATGCCATATCGATCCCCGATAATACAAAGCCATGTATATTTGCTGATGAATATTTGCTATGTGTTCACAACCGAACGTCAGTACACCCTGAAGCTGTCAGCCCCCTCCACGATGCTGCTGCTCCCCGCATGGCTCTCGTTCGATATCTCTTGTGTGGCCATTTTATGAACCATCTTCCATATTGACCGAAGCGATTGTATCTGAATACGCTGGGTTTCGACAAGAGACTTTGTTCGAAAACAATGATCTCGTCTAGGTTTACATTTGGGTTTATTTATGTTTTTATTTCATTGTTTTTTTGTGCGAGTATGAGAAGTCCAACTGTTGGCCAACTGGCCAAAATACTGTTGCAGAAGCATGGATCACGAATACAGTTGCTTATAAAAGGAATAGTTTCGATATCAGGGATGTGTTGCTGATTCAATAATTGTTCCCTATTCATGTTCCCACAACTAATTGTAGATAATCATAGATGTGTAGGAGGGATTCCAGCGTCCCAATCTACCTCCTTCCCGACCACTTGTGTACATCGTAGACATCTCAAAGGGCCCGTTATTATTTGCAAGGGGTTGGAGGCGTTCTTAGGCTCCAAACAACTAAAAAAGTTATGTTTAATTTTCTGTCTCCTCCAAGACAATAGCGTAGAGGAGTGCGAATGGGCCACTAGCATGGCCCTCGGGCCGTGTCATGGACCCGTAGAATCCCAAGAATGGGGTGACCGATCCAGTCACCCTCTTAGCTACGTCCAAGTTTGTGGCACTGACTGTGAAGATCAGCAGCAAGGAACGAATGATACCTTCCCTTCCTCAGGCTTCTGGCTGCGCCATTGGATGTTTTGCATGTGCATGTATGGACATCTAGTGCTTTACACCATTAAAAATCATTTGTTCCGAGCTATGACAATTTTGTGGACGTAACATTTAAACGCAAGCCCAAATAGCCTTTATCAATCCACCAATCGTTTTACCTCCTGAGCTCTCCACTGGGAAGGTTGACATTTCGACATTCTTAAAGTGTATATTAGAGGAACCTGAGCTGTCCAGTTTCGATATGTGTCCAATAGATTTCGAGATGGAGGGGATAGATGGGGGGGGGGGATCCACCCCATAGATTCAGGCCTAAACGAGCCCCACTTTAGTAAATGTAATAAATCCACAGACACCTCTGGTCTTCTTAATACAACTACATTTTAACAATATTCTGAGCACGCCTGTGCTCTAACGTACGGTTGCTTACGTGCAGCTATTCCGAAGTACGCTTGTGCATGCAAACATGGGTAAGTTCCCTTGCATCTGTGTATGTACATTTCCGCATATTCACGTACATTTGCGCTGACCTATATTCATATACGCAACTTTGGCCTCCATACATTTGCGCTCACTTACATTTGCGCATGTGTGCTTTCGTGCTTACGTAGACTTGAGTGTGCGCACAATTGGCATGCGTATACGTCAAAGTACGCGAAGCCAATGAAATACAGCACATTCACACAAACTGATTCGGCCGGGCGCACTTTCCGGGATCATCAGGTGACTCGCAGTGCATGTACAACACTCGGTGCTTGGGAACATGAGTGTCGAAACAACAACAAGAACAAACACTCAGCAGGGAAGAGGTGACAAATCCCTACCAATACGGGGTCAGACACAATCATTCCTGCGCCATACACATGATATCGGCCTGCCACCTTCATAATATGACGCTTTATTGGCCCTCACAACCTGGGGTGGGGGGCGAACGTCTCATTTTTCCTTTTCCTAGGCCTGTCTATGATTGGGAAGTCGAAAGTTGTTTTGGGAGAAGAGGGACGATAGATTTCCTAGGCATGTTCTTTACAGTTAACAACATCAGCCTATCTCGCGCCCACCAAACAGTTTTCGAATCCCTCGCATAAAAGACGTTCTATGACAGTGGAGTTAGCATAGAACTGCTAAAGTAGTCGATATTATCCCATCTCTGTTGCTGAACCCAGAGGCGTCTACAGAGTGGCTTTCTCCTGTTCTTGCCTCGTCCCCCCGAGTGTTCCGTACATTCATCAGTATACAATGTGCAGTTCAGTGCACTGCCGGAGATCCCAGGAGTGGTGGGAAGGTTGGAAATAAATGCTGTCTCCTGGGTCCGTGATCTCTGTTTCTGAGTGTGAAAACATGAAGCTGAAAGCATTCAGCTTTCCAAAAATGAGAATCTGGTCATGCACTGTTGCACGTCATGAAGTTTTTAGCTCCATTGGTCGATCCAGGGGGCCCGATTATATTACGTTTGCAAGATATCACAATCTAAAGCTTAGCGGACATTTCATATGTCACACGCCGAGGATGGATACTACATGAGGGCGCATTGGGCCTAGACAGACCCGTTTCATAGCATGCTAGGAGGTCATGTTAACCAATGGTACGGCATATCACGATTATGCACACCGTCATCTTTTTGGGGGGGACTGAGATCTATTTCAATGATTTAGTGAAGATGTATTTTCTTATCATTACATTCGGGAGTATTATATGGCCATTCGGAAGTCGTTGGAATTGATGGACACAAATTTGAAGTAACGGATTTAGGAAGTCTGCATTTTTCGCATAATTGACTGCACATCGGACGCTGTGATGTTTTATTTCTTGAACGGGAATATAATCGCCAGAGGTCGGTTGAAACAAAATGAAGGCTGCGAACACATGCCAGCTGCTACAAAACTTGCACACACTTTGCGATACAACGCATACCGACCAATTATGTGATAGTTGGAATCTTCCATTCTGCTTCTTAACGGAACAGTAGCTGTTTGGAAGAGCTAGAAAACACAGAAGGAATTAGCCAACTTCTTACCGAATCACACACGTATGTTCCGATAACATAACTATAAGACAAGATTAAGACAGGAGAAATCTTAAATTCAGCTGCAATTTTCAACCGCAAAATCAAATGAAGCTATACAAAAATAGCCCGGAGCTTTTCACTTCATCGCATAAATTTTCACAAGATATACAGGGTCGGTGCATTCTGTAGAACTTTACCACCGTTTAACTGATTAAGCCGAGGTGCTTTAGATGTACGCAAATACAATCGTACATGATGAGTAATACATGAGTAATTCTTTCCTTGAGGATTTGGAACGGTGGTCTAGCCTGGTGGTCGCTTACCTACAAAAAGCAGTTGCTTCGTCCAGCAAGCGCTATTGCGACATAAAAAAAAATTCCAACACCGTGCAAGTAAAAGAGAACCAACTCGTAATGCACCTCGAGTGCACAAGAGGCAGGAGGCTATAATGAACTATGGGTAACCCGTTCTCGCAGGTTAATGCACATTTTCACCAGCGACACCGTGACGGTTTCGCGATGCGAACAATCATCGGATTTTAATCGAAAGAAAAAATGCTTTATCGGAGGAAATTCTGGTCCAACAAACATTCGGCTGCCAGCGGATTTTAAAGCAAAACACCCACAGAAACATACATAGCGGAAGCGAAACATACATAGCGGAAGCGAAACATAGCGGAAACACTACAGCGGATAGGTTTGTACTCAAGATGAAGTTTCCATTTAGACAAAATATGTTGCCACGGTAGCTGTGCATCCCATAATCAAAAAAGAAGAAAATATGTACTTTTGAATGATCTACATTCATCCAGTACACTCTACAATTACCTACGTTATTTGAATATAATTGTTAATTTGAAAGAAAAGTTTTCAACAAAAAGTTTCAAAAGTTGCACAAAAGATGTGACATGGGGGCTTTCTCCGCTGGTATTTTTGGATATTTGGATATTAATATCAATATTTGCTATGGCAAAATGCTGTTTCCGAGACGCGAACTCCGAATCACCGGGTTGAATTACATGCCTATGGTATTATAATGGGCATCGCAACCACTCAGAAGGTAAGAAAATGCCGTCAAATCACCCTACTTCACCGACTCAGCAGAAATCACAATTTTTGGAAGAAAAAAAATGTGGAAAAAATTCCCAAAACTGTGAGAATTCCTAAGTGGCCCACGACCCCTGATCCCATATTCAGCCCAAAAAAAATCGGTCAGCGATTTTCCAAACCAAACTCCGAATCACCCACTCCGGGCAAAAGCGCCAAGTCGACTCCTAATCACCCACTTAGGCTTCCCTAACTTTTCATCAGTGACACCGTGACTGGTTCGCGACGCGAACCGTCCACTTTTGCGCCACAGACGCTGCGCTTTCTCCGTTCCTTCCCAAGACAGCTGATCAATGGCGTCACCAGGGTAAGACCAGTCGGCATATTCAGGGCGGACAATGCAAATATTGCGCGACAATCACAATGTATTCAACATTTTAGGTAGCTATCAAATTTGATACAAACAGGTCTGAGCAGGGTGTTCGTACTCTGCATCCGCCACTGCGCCGCATATCAGCTTCCCACGGGGCGACGGCCGGTTCCCGACGTCTGAAAAGTTAACAATGTGCGCACACGGATAAAGCGTATTCAACGACGCATCCTGCCATCTAGTGAGAAATATTGTTATCTATGCTTCAACGTTCAATCGCATGACATTCATTCAATATCCGTTGCTATAATACCTAGACCGTGCTGCTACCTAGCGATAGCTATCCGAAATGATGCTTTTATAAAATTATGTAGTTCTTGAATCTGTGGAGGTTACGACCGCTTCGGAGTTGTGGAGGTTATGACCTGTGGAGGTTATGACCGCTCCGTACTTGTGGAGGTTGCAACCTGTGGGGATTACGACCTGTGGAGGTTATGACCTGTGGAGGTTATGACCGCTTCGGAGTTGTGGAGGTTACGACCTGTGGAGGTTACGACCTGTGGAGGTTATGACCGCTGCGGACTTGTGGAGGTTACGACCTGTGGAGGTTATGACCGCTGCGGACTTGTGGAGGTTATGACCTGTGGAGGTTACGACCGCTGCGATGTGTTGAATTTGTGGAGGTTGTGACCTGTGGAGGTTACGACCTGTGGAGGTTATGATACGTCTCCGTCGCGACACGAGCAACTGCCGGTGGCGCTGCTGGCGGCGGCTGGGCGGTCGGCCAGCCGGTGACGGCGGGCGCCGTGACGGCGACGACCGGCCGCCTCCGCTGACTGGCGGCGGCGGTGGTCAGAACGCTTCTACGCCGAACCTCGAATGCTGACGTGGTTATATAGCCAATATATGCTAATGAAGATGTAACTTCTTGGTTTTTGCAGCTTAGGAGCTCATCAACTGGTATATCACGCCCATCGCACCCAATCGAGCAATTTCATTTATTCTATATTTATATATATATATATATATATATGAGTGAATAAGTGACTGAGTTAATGAGTGAGCACGTACCTGGGTGGGTGGGTGAACTCCTAGGTGAGTGATTGTGCTGGTGGGTGATTACGGAGTGGATAAGTCGGCGAGTGCAGGTTATGTATGTACAGTGCGATGCTGAATAGGGAACTGGTTTTATGAGGGTCCATGAAGTCTCCATTGTGGTTAGTGGTGACTTTCAATAGATTCTGAAATTTTTCGTTCTGCCATGTCTTTACAAATATAAGATTGTGATGCTGAGCGTAATAGATGATGCAACGCTGAGCATCACATGTCAACAGATTTGTAAAGACAGCAGAACTAAAAATTGCAGAATTCAATGAAATCAGGAACAATTCCCCATATAGTATGATACTGCATGCCCACTTGCACTCGCCGACTTATTCACTTCGTAATCACTCGCCAGCACGGGGTGGGTGATTACCCACCCCATCATTCGCCCAGAAGTTCACTCACTTACCATGTACGCACTCACCCACTAACTCGCCACTCACACGTACACTTACTCACTGACTTATTCACTCGCTCGTTCACGCACACACGCGAACACGAGTGCAGTAGATGATGACGCGTCATGGATATGCAGGTATATAGTGTATATGGGAGATATATAGGGAAGTTGTCTAGGGAAGCCATAAACATTATTACTGTAAGGATCGGATCATATGTACTTGTTGCCATGTCCATTGCTATGTTGGTATTTAAATACGGCCGATACTTGGACCTGACAATTAAAACTCTTTTGCTAATATTGGTTGGCAAACTGATCCATAAAGCGTGTGCTACAATGCATGTGCTTAAGATGTATTTGTGTATGTACTGTCTCTGAAGAAGGGTCATGCTCGAAATATATCAGGCCAATTTGTGATTCTATTTGACTTAATATTATCATTTTGCTACTTTGCATAATCGCCTTTGATTCAACAATGTTCAATACAACTCTCCGCAACAGTATCAACTGTGATATTGTTTCCAAAATGTTTCCTTTTCTGAGCTGGACATCAGGTACCTCTTTCCCCAGTGTATATACATGTAGTGAAATCACGTTATGTCTTGGAACATACCGCATGCTTCATGAGCCCAGTTGCCAAGCATGCTGTTGCAATACACTGTTGTATCGTTTTTTAAACAGCTGGTGTTTTGAATCGGCGTTTGGCGACGGTATTATTATGGACACAGTACAGCGAATAATGTGGATATTGTCCCAGCCACCACATTGTATGGTGGTCCCTTAACGTATTGTTTGTGCCTGTCCATTGCTGTCATACATTGGTATCCGAATCATTTAAAAAAATCAACACATTGGAAGTATAAATGTGTTACCTCAAATCAACATCCTTGTGATCAAGAATATCTTGCCGCAAATGAGCCTGAATCCGTTGATATGCATCTCCAACTGAACCCATAAAGCTCCGCTCCTGTCGGGTTGTCATGGCTCAGAGACAAGAAAAAGAGGTGCGTTTGCCGATTTTTACATTCACTGTGGATTGCATGATTATCAATTCTAGTGGGTTTTGATGGCCACGACTGGGATGCACGGTCCATGTCAGCCACACCTGACATGTTAAACGAGGGACGCGTTCCTGAAACCATTCAATTTTGTCCTGTGTCAACGTTTGCTGGTAAGTATCGATATCGGACTTAGGGAAGACGAACTATCTCAGCTTACCCACCCCTTCAAGATTCGTCGCGCCCCTTCATTTCCATCACTTGAAAGACATGTGCTCTCAAATGTATGGAAATTCGCCTCTGGAAGGAGGATACGGATTGAGAGCCTGTTGGAACTTCGGGGAGGGGTGGGGGAAATCTCTCAAAATAGACTAATCGCTATCCGTTAGGCATGTCCCTGTGCTATACGCATCTCCGTCCATGGCACCGTACTTTACAGTGAAGGGGATGTCCGGGTGGGGGGCACCGTGGTCGGCAAGTTCCAATGAAAATAATGGTTCGGACGATGAATGCGCGCTATTCCGTTGCTTCCGTTGCTTCCGAACCTTTCCGTTGCTTAACACGGAACCCGCTCGATTTGCACTTGATAACAAATTTGGCATGGAATGGGAGTGACAGCAATGTCTGAAGGTGATTTTGTTTCATGCAATACCATAATTTGCATACGTTAAGTTGACTAGGGTTCGTTAAACTTCACAAAACATTTGGCGGTGCGCATCCCCTTCGTCGCCACGCCTATGATGACGCAGATGGGAAAGTTAGCTTTTGATCTTGTTAATTCCAGGCAAAGCCTATGAATCCTCATATGCTCAATATTAACAGCGTATGTGACATATGCTGTACCCGCCCCACAGAGGTGAATGCAGAGGGCGAATGTGCCCACTCCCATGAAAATGGGTGGTGCCATTCCGGACGGGAAAAGCGCTCCTTGAGGAGGGCTCGATGGCACTCTTTCCCCTTTGAACGATTTTTCTTATCAGCCGAATTCCCCTTTCACAGCAAAAAGCATGTCAGTATGCAACATTAACCCGCGCCGTCTCTCCGGTCAGATCCTCACACCCCGTGTCGGGGGCCGGGAGGCGGAGAGTAACACCCCTCTAAAATCCAAACTAAGCGTCGCACGAAAACGAAAGATGTGTCATCGTAAAGCGCTCGACGAGTAGGGTCCTGATCCATCCCCAAAATAATTTTCCACAAAAGTGAAGTCACCAGGGGGGCTAATTTTCACGACTTTTCATGACTCACATTATGTTTTTCGCTTTGGGGATTTCATTTTGGGGATATATAAAAACACAATTTATTTGGAATGTGAAAAGGACAGCGAAATCGACCGGGCCAAGCAATATTTTGCCCCCTCCAATTTTATTTTTTGAAATTTCGAATTTTTGAGTTTTCAAGCTCTTTAATTTTCCTTTTCCAATGTGTAGAGCATACCGATAAACGTTGTTGGAAGTCAACTTTCCCTAATAAAAATGCTTACTTTAGCCAGAATCTTCTATTTGAATTGCAATTGTTAAATATGCAAAATGTATATGTAGTCAAAAACGAAAAAAAGAGAAAAATTTCACACGTACGCTTTGTTGCATCCCTAAAGATAAGCAAGTACTGAAAGTTTCACTGAAATATGTGCATCCGTTAGAGCGTGACGACTGGTTGAACTTTTTTGGAGGTTACCTCACTTGACCTTGACTAAGTCGTCGACCCTAGATGACCTGACTTCAAAATTTTGAAACAGCATGTCACATTGATGTGGGAAAGGTATCCCAAATTTGGGTGCGCTATTGTGCGCCGTTCGTGTGCTATCCGCGAAAAACCTGAGGGGGCGGTTGAGGACCCCCGAAACGGGACGGGTTAAGCATGCTCGACCCACTCCCGCTCAACGACGCCCCTTCAAGGACATGGCTCCTTCCCGATGACACTTCCTTGCTGTCCCTCGGCTTATTCTCCACCCATGTGTCAGCGCTCCTTCCCAGACATGCTACATTTCTCATTGCTTGAACGAAGACTCGAGATTTCTCACAAATCCAGGGGTGGATATCCTTATATTCAGGAAGTATTTCCACATTGAATAAAGACCATGACAACATATCATTAGCAGAGTGCGAAAACTTGTGTCAGGACCAGCCACCACCCACCTGCGGGATCCCCAGACCCAAGGCTTAAGAATTATTGCGGGAGGGGTGCTTGAAAGGCCCATGAGATTTTGGCTCCAGTAGGACTGCGCTTGACAAACTCATGGCCTGTAGGGTTGCAAAGGAACAATCTGCTGTGCGTACCGACGCGACCGTTTTTTTTTTCGTATTCGCAGTTTTGCATAAATGCCGACATTGTGTACAATCGTGGGTGTTGCATTCGATGGCGCATGCCCATTTGATGGGTATGCGCCCCTTCCAATAATGCAGTTTTAACATGGGACCCAATAGACGCGCCCCCAATACATTTGGGCTCGTCCATTGTGTCCATGTCATACTTCCGCCCACAGATAATTTCCAGTTTCAGAAAACAATGTCTCTGATGCATGCGTATATGCATACTTAGACAGTCCCCTGTATACATCGCCGTTGGAGTATGTTGGAAAGCGCAGGTTTACACAAGGATCGAATTCTGTGCATATCGACCCTCGCGTATGTCGAATTCAGTGTAAATCGACGCATGTGTTGTCCACGTCCGTGAAGATATGCTCATCGATGACAGCGTAAAATAACCTCCACAGTTCATAACCTCCACAGGTCACAACCTCCACACATTCAACACATTCATAACCTCCACAGGTCATAACCTCCACAGGTCATAACCTCCACAGGTCACAACCTCCACAAGTCCGCAGCGGTCATAGCCTCCACAGGTCGTAACCTCCACAAGTCCGCAGCGGTCATAACCTCCACAGGTTGTAACCTCCACAACTCCGAAGCGGTCATAACCTCCACAGGTCATAACTTCCACAGATCGTAACCTCCTCAGCTCACAACCTCCACAAGTACGAAGCAGTCATAACCTCCACAACTCAGCAGCGGTCATAACCTCCACAGATCGCAGCCTCCACAGATTCAAGAACTTTTCTAACTTTCTAGAAGCATCACTTCAGATGGCTATCGCTAGGTAGCAGCACGGTCTACGTATGGGGCATTCCACGACAAATCGACATGTGACCTGCACCCTCACACCTCAGATTTTGATGAAAATGGTTCTATAGGGTTATCAGCATCGCTGAACACGCCTGTGCCATTTTGAAGTCTCTTAGGTTTACCGTTTTCTAGTTATGAACTATATAATTTTTACATTTTGCACTGACATGACTATCTTTGGTGCTAATTTTCCCTGAGTCATTTTTCAGTAACTGAACAAATTTATACGTCAAAATGAAGACAAAACATTGAAGAATATGACTATGCCACCATCTAAACTTTCATTACGTAATTTTTGCCGACCCTAGCCAAATAAAAAATTGAAAATCAATAACAACATTTTTCCCCTCCCATATTGTATTTTTTCTCACTTTCATATGAAAGAGCGTAGTTTTTTACCCTAGAAACATAAATAAACAAAGTGGTTATCGACTTGGAAAGACAAATCAAATGCGGTGAATGCGGGCGCTGCGCTCACCGGACCGGCGCGCGCGCTGCCGCTGCCTCGCGATACGCCTGCCGGGGGGAGGGGGAGGGGAAGGGGGAGCCGAGCGTGGGATGTCAAGAATATGTCCTGGAAAAAAGACTATGTGACGGTAAGAGATGAGAATGGGGTTAAAGTAAAGAAGCAGAAACGTTTGATTTTAGGTAATTTGGAGGAAATTTACCAACTTTATAAAGAGAACGGTAGCAACCCGCGCATTGGGTTTTCTAAGTTCGCCAGCCTCCGCCCCAAACACTGTGTCCTGTTGGGAAGCAACGGCACTCATACGGTTTGTGTATGTTGCTATCACCAGAACGTTAAGCTAATGTTAGCGTCTCCGGGCTTAAAAGACATTACCTACAAGGACCTGTTGAAGCACGCGGTTTGTGATGTCGGGAGGGAAGCCTGTATGCTGCAAAAGTGTGAAAACTGTCCAGGTCAGGACGGTGTCAGGTCATATTTGACCGACACTTTAAATGCGCAGGCAGGGGAAATCTCAGACTTGGTGGACGAAGTCAGATTTAGTCAGTGGCTAAGCACGGATCGTTGCACTTTGACCGAAATTGTTCTTCCTATGGACGAGTTTCTTGACAAACTGTCTGACGCCATTGTGACACTTACTCGGCATCATTTCACAAGTCAGCATCAAAGCAAATATTTCGACGATCTAAAGAAGCAGCTACCTGAGCATGAAGCACAGATCATATTATATTTTTCAGAAAACTACACTTTTGTAGTTCAAGACGAAATTCAGTCATATCACTGGAACGCACCACAGTGAACCGTTCATCCGTTTGTTGTTTATTGGCGAGAGGCTGGAAAGATTGAATGCCTCAGTTTTGCGTGTTATCAAGCGAACTGAAGCATGACACCGTCGCTGTGCACACATTCTTGCAGCACATTGTACCGAAAGTGAAAGGCATAGTCCCGAACTTGAAAAAGATTCATTATTTTTCGGATGGGTCAGCTGCCCAGTACAAGAATAAGTTTAATTTCGTGAATGTGAGTTTTCATGATGAGGATTTCGGAGTCCAGTGCGATTGGAATTTTTTTGCAACGTCGCATGGGAAAAATTCGTGCGACGGTGTTGCGGGTACACTGAAAAGGGTTGCAGCTAGCGCCAGTCTTTCGCGGACACACTCGGACCACATTCTTACTGCGGAAAAGCTATGTAAAGTGCTACAGGACGAGGGTAATTTGCATACCGAGTGCTGCTTTGTAGCGAAAGAAGAGGTTAGTCGTACACGGCATGAGCTTGGCGATAGACTGTCAATGGCAAAAACTGTCAAAGGGACTCTAAAAATACACAGGGTAACTCCAGTGAAGGCAAACATTGTCGTTGTGCGAGAAATTGCCATAAGTGAAGGAAGAGAAGTGATGGTGGCCTGATTTGCTACAGGATTTAGGTTGAATGGTTAGCGTGACCTACATCGGCAGCTGATTTCCGTTTGTTTATGTGCGAATTACAATGTGAAGTGAGCTAATGTTAAGTTATGCATTTTGTACCTCTGATAAGGCTCATTGTACCATCTCGTTAGCATTCGCAAATGTACATGTACTTTCCGGCTTGTTATTTGTGTGAATAATAAATGAAGTGCTAAAACGTCCTGCCTGGTGTTTATAAATAATCTGCAGTGTCCTCTCAATCCCACGGGGCCGCGGACGACAGCCGCCAGCACCCCTATCCCCCGTTGGCAGCAGCTGGCCGCGGCCGTTGCTGAACGACGCCGTATTGGGTAAAATGAGGCCGGGCGGTTGGTGTTTGAAGTTATGTTTAAAATATTTATAAGCCGATAACCACTTTTTTATTGATGAACTATAGGTAATAATCAACGCTCTTTCATTAAAAAATATCAAAAATCACAATATCGAAGGGGAAAATTGCTCAAGAGAACTTGGGATTTTTTTAAGTGTTATATTTGACATATATTTAATTGCTATGGTTTCGATAGTGATAAACGTTCATTCTGCATGGGATTGCAATCATTTTGATGTACAAACTCACCTACTTATCATTCAATGTAGCAGGGAAAATTCCTGCCAAACAAAGCCATGTATGCATCGAATGTAAAAATGTCGCAGGCTGTAGCTCGAAAACCGGAAGTCGGAGAGGCCTGAAAATGTCACAGGCGTGTTTAGGGCTGCTGATAACCCTATAGACTCATTTTCATCAAAATCTGAGATGTGGGGGTGCAAAATCGAAATTTTATTTGTCGATCTGTCGTGGAACTAATGTATTACACTAATGAGATTGAATGCTTAATCATAGGTAACAATATTTATCGCCAGATGGCAGGATGATACAATTGAGTACGTGCTCTTTGCGTGCAGCTTTCCTATTGTTCGAGAGCCCGGTAGCCCGCGCATCGACGCGTGGGAAAGTAATGCGCTGCGCAGTGGCGGATGATCGTATAAGATTCACACGATTTTCGCCTGCACTGCGTCGACGCGTGGGAAAATAATGCGACACGCAGTGGCGGATGATGGCAAGACATTCACATGCTATCCGTCTGCAATATGCCATGCAATGACCAGGCCATGAAATGCAATGATGCCTTTTCATGGCCTGGTCAGGCGTAGGAACATCCCCAAAAGTGAGTGGGCCAGGGTGAACAGCAGGGACGCATCAAGGAACTTCGCAAAGTACCATGGTTGAGCACTTTTGGATTCATAACCCGATAATTTTAATTGTAAACACACAACTTTTACCACTAAGATGGGGACCGCTAAAGGGGTGGGGCAGGCCCCAGGACGCGCTTATAGCTAACAACAAGATGCGATCCTGAAAAGAACTATCATCACAGTGTAAGTACATTCAAATTCACAATTCTCGCTGGACTTTGAAGTCTTTTCACGACTAAAGGATGCATTTGTAATACTAGGTTTACCTTCTTGATGCGAGTGAAACCATTGGCATATTACTGTTCAAACAAAATTTCTTCAATTTCCGCTATGTGCGTATGTGTGGGGTGAGTACAAGCTCATTGCAGTGTCACTAATGGATACGTGGTGTGCCCTAGTTTCCACGACATAGTACCAAATGTCCGTGAGACGTCATCCGTTGTTCACCGATGTTGATGGGGACAAAGAATAAAACGCCAGTCCAAAATATCCCGTAAACGAACATTTTGAAATGGCCAAAAGCTGTAGGGGGTCATTATGAGTTCACCGATCTATGCTTTTGGACAATTCAGATTGTTGTTCATTGAGTTGAGTTTTCCCCTTAAATATTCTTCACACATTCATATTTTCATGGTAAGTTAGTTGAATGTGAAGGTGAGAAAGGGTTTGATTTTATTAAGATTGCCAGATATAGCCATACTTAGTACTTGTTGGCCCACAGACATTTCTAAGGCAGTGTTCACCTTACAAGTTTCCACTGGCTGCTAGTAAGAACGAAGCCTACTTGCTGGCCGATGAAGAAACAATTATCATGATTATTGTTGGAGAGGATGAGAAAAGGAAAGACGGGTGATCGCTGGTTGAAAATGCTTTGATCCGGTTTGTGGGAGGCCATGATTGGCAAGCTGACAGAATGGGAAAAGAAAAACCCTACAAATAATAACACATTGTATTGTGTTCGTCCTCAGGGCCTCATCAGTCCCCTCAAACACTTGTATAGTGCACATCGCGCACTTTATAATACTTGCCACTTGAAAGGAAATGCTACAACTGTATCACGTGACACCTGGCTGAAACGGAATGAAAGCGCATATGTTGAGGACCAACAACAAAGCAGTGCAAAATAGATGATAGGTGACAGCACACGACACCTCATAAAGCCATAACGTGTTCAGACTTAGGACCCCATGCTGTTTTTGAGGCCCCATGCTGTATCAAACCCCGCTGTGCTTTGAGGGACCGTTGTGTCTTGATTTTTAGCTCCGGTGTGTATACTTAGAGCAGCAGAATGTCTTAAGGCAATGCCGCTTTTTTCCAGACTCGGAAAGCTTTGAAGCGCTCGGTGCATTTTCGTCCTCCAGTTATGCTCTTTTAGTCCCTCTGTGTTTTTTCCTCATATTTGTGGGACTTCAGCACGATATTAGGGGCCCGGTATAATTTCATTGGATCCGGTCTCGACGTTTCTGGCCCAGTCGCGTGGTTCCGGGAGAATCCGACGTCAGTTTTCTGGGCTTGACAGTTTTTGGTGACTTATTCTGAATTGTGTAAAGTCCCAGCCTAGGCCTTAATTCTCGGGCCCTCGGCGACATTTCTGCATTTTTATGTCCCGCCGGGATTTGTCGAGCTCCGGAATGCTTTCCGATGACGTATGCGACTTGTTAAGGCATCTCGTAGTATGTTTGGACTAAGGGGTTGTTTTTCTGGTCGGAACATTTTTTTTTCGGAACCATCCTTTATTTTGTATGGTTCTGACTTGATTCGTGTCGGGTTGCGTTGCGACTTTGGACCACGCTGTGCTTATTTGGGGACATCAACGCCAATTTTTGTGAGCCCCGAGGGAATTATTGATGCCTCGACCAGCACTTACGCGACTACCGACGGGAATTTTGTGTCCCATGCGCGACATTTGGGGGTGGGGGTGTTGGCGCCAGTTCACAGGTCTCGTTGTGCTAATCTGACCCCAGGTCCAGACTAATTTTAGCGTTCCCCGGCGCAAATTTTAGAGCCCGAAGCAAGTTTTTTGGTGTCCGCTGTATTTATTTAGAACCCATAATTATGGGGGCACCGACGAGAATGTATCTTGCCCTAGAGCCTATTTTGTGGACCCCGGCGCGATTCTTGGGTTCTTGGGAGCCCGCCTTGCTAGGACGGAGGGAGATTTTCCTCTTTAGCATGCCACTGCGGCTGCTCAACGATATTTTTTTTGTCAGCAGATGACACCATCCAGAGTAGAAAGGCCCTCAGGATAAATTTCTTTCGTGACTTCTTCTGAATTGCCCGGTGTTCGGGTAAACTCGATAGACTCCCTTTGTAATTTATTGGGGTCGACTTATATTTTTGTAAGCCTCCTGCGCGATATTTGTGAGCCCCGGTGCGATTCTTCGGGGTCCTGGTGCATCTTCTTCCGTGCTCCAACGCACTTCCTTCCGGGGCCCGACTCTTGTTTGGGGTCTTTGACGCAATTTTTGTGGCATTCCCGCACTTGAAGTTGATGTAGTAAGGTGTAGACTTTATTATTGTATCTATGCTACCATAATAAATTATGGAAACAAGTATTTTCTGGGCTACACCCAAGGTTAGTCATACTTAGTAGCGTGCCGTCTATTGGCTTCGGGGTGATATAATGCGGAGATGTGTTGAGGTTCGCATGATGTTTCATAGTTCGTTCGATGGTACCTCTGGGTGACCGTGTTCAAATGAAGTCGGCTCATATACGTCCGATATCACCGCTAGGTCGTCACTCTGACCTTAGCTGAACCCTCTATAACCTACCACTTCTTCGACTTCAGATGCCCGCTCTTCTACTTTAGACAGTCCCTAGTCACGATGCTGCCCCGAATAGCAAGATTGAATCACTGAATGAAATAGTGCATAGTATGAAATTAACATTTTAAGAATTGCATTCCATTTTAGCCAGGTGCAGACCCAGAAATTGGCACACGGCGGCCATGTCCGAAGGACACCACTTTGAAAATGCAGAAGGAAAGAGAGAGAGAGAGAGAGAGAGAGAGAGAGAGAGAGAGAGAGAGAGAGAGAGAGAGAGAGAGAGAGAGAGAGAGAGAGAGAGAGAGAGAGAGAGAGAGAGAGAGAGAGAGAGAGAGAGAGAGAGAGAGAGAGAGAGAGAGAGAGAGAAAAAAAAAAAAAAAATAAAAATAAAAAAAAAAAAAAAAAAAAAAAAAAATATATAAAAAAAAAAAAAAAAAAGAGAGAAGAGAGAGAGAGAGAGAGAGAGAGAGAGAGAGAGAGAGAGAGAGAGAGAGAGAGAGAGAGAGAGAGAGAGAGAGAGAGAGAGAGAGAGAGAGAGAGAGAGAGAGAGAGAGATAGAGAGAGATAGAGAGATAGAGAGAGAGATAGAGATAGAGATAGAGATAGAGATAGAGATAGAGAGATAGATAGATAGATAGATAGATATATAGATAGATAGATAGATAGATAGTTAGATAGATAGATAGATAGAGAGAAAGAGATGCAGATGCTGAGATGCAAATATGGATGCAGAGATACATATATGCAGAGATCAAGAGATACAGAGACCAAAGGATGCAGAGATCAAGAGATACAGGGATCAAGAAATACAGAGATCAAGATATATAGATATCAAGACATACAAAGATCAAGAGATACATAGATCAAGAGATATGCAGAAAGATCCAGAGGGATGCAGAGAGATCAAGTGAAATGCTGAGAGATGATCAAGAGATGAAACGAGTGAGGGAGAAGGGAGAGAGGGAGGGGAATATATGGATATAGATATCAATGTATAGCAAGATTGAATAGCAAGATTGAATCACTGAATGAAATAGTGCATAGTATGAAATGAACATTTTAAGAATTGCATTCCATTTTAGCCAGGTGCAGACCCAGAAATTGGCACACGGCGGCCATGTCCGAAGGACACCACTTTGAAAATGCAGAAGGAAAGAGAGAGAGAGAGAGAGAGAGAGAGAGAGAGAGAGAGAGAGAGAGAGAGAGAGAGAGAGAGAGAGAGAGAGAGAGAGAGAGAGAGAGAGAGAGAGAGAGAGAGAGAGAGAGAGAGAGAGAGAGAGAGAGAGAGAGAGAGAGAGAGAGAGAGAGAGAGAGAGAGAGAGAGAGAGAGAGAGAGAGAGAGAGAGAGAGATAGAGAGAGATAGATAGAGATAGATATATATATATATATATATATATATATATATATATATATATATATATATATATATATATATATATAGCAATATTTATCGCCAGATATCGCCACATTTATGAAATGAGAGAGAGAGAAAGAGAGAGAGAGAGAGAGAGAGAGAGAGAGAGAGAGAGAGAGAGAGAGAGAGAGAGAGAGAGAGAGAGAGAGAGAGAGAGAGAGAGAGAGAGAGAGAGAGAGAGAGAGAGAGAGAGAGAGAGAGAGAGAGAGAGAGAGAGAGAGAGAGAGAGAGAGAGAGAGAGAGAGAGAGAGAGAGAGAGAGAGAGAGAGAGAGAGAGAGAGAGAGAGAGAGAGAGAGAGAGAGAGAGAGAGAGAGAGAGAGAGAGAGAGAGAGAGAGAGAGAGAGAGAGAGAGAGAGAGAGAGAGAGAGAGAGTACCAAGATATCTACGTCCATCCCGTAGATATCTTGGTACAGTTTTAGCAGACGCCTTAATAAAAGTAGGCATTGTATGGTTATTTTGTTCCATTTCCAATCCATGAAACGTTGAAACAGGCTGTACGTTAAGCACGAATTTAAGCACATTTCACAGTCGCGAAGTTGAGAGAACATGGTAATGAGCTGACACTTAAAAAGTTAGCAAGTCGGCGACAGATTAGAAATTAAGGGCCAAGCAAAGGCACTTTCGGTCCAAAAATATGTCACTTCTTTACCATTCTGTAGTCTCGGGTCAAAAGTACTTGGGCTTGATTTATCCGTGAGTAGAGGGTGTCAGTAGCAACATGTGCAACAGTAGCCATGGCAACCAGCTTCATGCTTTTGGAGAAAATTATGTTGTATGAACCATCCTGTGCATCAACTAGACCCGGTCTCCATACTCATATTTTTAACGGCAATTTAATGTGTTTGCATGGCAACCTCGTAAGCTGTCACCTTGACTGTGGCATTTGGATCCTATGACATCAGTGCTTACATAATCATAGGCATCATATTTGCTCCCAAAACGCTGCCGAAAGGACATTGCAAAATATTGTGATAAAAGATAATACCGGCTGGGTGTAGGGTTGGGCGTTACGGAGACTGGGACGGTATCTTGTAGTTAGATTGAGTGAGCCATTCACAGAGGTCAAAAAAAGCAAATGGTGGTCACCGACGGACCTATGTAGACCAATCTGGTCGCCGGAGGAAAATGTGCATTTTTATGGACGAGGACACGTTTTCGACGGCTCAACAGTGGCGAAGAAGTATCAAAACTAGAACCTTTTTATTTGGTCACCAGCTAAACTTGACCGACCGCAACGAGCGCCGTGTGGAACCCACCATTTGCCTCGCAGGCCAACATTTTATCTCATCGCTGCATGAGACATAAATATATTCGACAAAAAAAGTTCACAGCAGATTCACCGGGCATCTGACTCACCACACAACAAACATGTCAGGCAGCAGATCCGCCAGGCTACACGTCAGGCAGCAGATCCGCTAGGTAGTACATGCCAGGCAGCAGACCCGCTTGGTAACACAGCAGGCTCGTCAGGCAGCAACACGAAGCGCGATTTTTAATTACAGTACAGATAGTCCTGGGGCTTTTTTGTTCCCTTGTGCCTGGCGATAACTGTTCCCTCAAATGTTGACTTGAGGCTCAAAGTGCGCCTACTGAAGTTAAATCGGTGCTTGGCTTGCACCTTTCGGATCAGCCAATCGGAGTGGCACATGTCGGGACCATTCCATCGGATGATCAGCTCTTTGGCTGCGTTTTGGTGGTCTAGCTGCCGATGAATGCCAAAGACGGCCTTGACTGAGCTGCCCATGCTCTCGACTACGCTCTCGGGCGGGCTCATCAGCCAGAGCCTGATGACTACATTGAGGTAGGGTTGGAGAGCGACATTGCTTTGAGCACGCTGCCAGAGGAGCTTGAGGAGTTTCTGATTTGAGTCTGCGCAGCTCCGACGCATCGTGACATACGCCTCCTTGACGGCAGCTGGTGGGACAACGTCCGGGATGAGCCGGCGACCTCTGAGGCGGTCAATAGCACATGCTATGTCCCCAACGATACTAGTAGTTGGAGACCGTTGGAGGCTTGCCAAGTTGGCCACCAACTCGATGTCTGCCATGGACTGCAAGAGCTTACCATTGTGACAGCCCTTACTGTCGCCCTTGGCATCGACACCAGCCTCGCGCCGCTCACAGTGCCGGCACAAGATTTGCAGAAAATCTGATATTTCGGCTACCTGCTTTGCCGTCAAATTTCCACTAAATGCCGCCATGCTTTGCCAGCAGATTGCTATCTCCTCCGGGTTTCCCTCTTCTAAAGCGGCACGGATACCTGCAGTATCCAGCGGCGCACTTCCTGCCCTGATGCTGTCACGTGGCAACACAGCCGCCATCGCACGAAGCTGCTGCATCTTCTCCCTGAAAATCTCCTGGCGCTCCCATGGAAGCCTTTGGACGTCCTGCAGTGCACTGCTGAGCTGTGCCACTACTGCATAGACATCAAGCAGTGCTGAGACACGAACCCTGAAGGTGGAGTCAGAGACTCAGACTCAGACTCAGACTGTTTATTGAACCATCCAATAGAGACATGGTTATTACGGCTCAAAGTCAAGAATTAAAAACTGCATGCAGGTATAAAAGGCTAAAAGGTGAAACTAGCATACATGCCTATATCAAAAATGAGATGTTAAAAGCAAAACCGTATACACACATGGGTCATATAGCATAAATCATTCCCTGCCGCCAACAATATGGCGCTTCAAAGCTCGGCCGAACCTCGACACAGGTAGCTCTCTGATCTCCGGAGGCAATGCATTGTGCAGTAAGGGAGCCCTGACCCGAAATCTGCGCCTGCCCATCTCGGTGCGCCACCGAGTGACATAGATGTCATCGCCTCGACGCGGTACCTCTCTCTCCCTCAGCTCACCCACCGTTCGAAACAAATCTGCCAGCTCTTCAGGGACTCCCTGCCTACGGATCTTATGGACCGTGGTGAGTGTGTGGTAGCTGGCTAACTCATCCGCCCTCAGCCAGCCCAGTTCCTCTATCAGATCCGAGGCGTGATTGAATTTTTTGCGGCCGAAAATCATCTTAGCAGCGAAGTTGATAATTTTGTGTACCCGGTTGGTGTTTTCTTGGGTGGAGTTTCCATAAACCGAAATACAGTACCGGATCTGGGAGATGACCAGGGCTGTAACGAGGGTAGTGAGAATCTCGGACGGTAGGCTGTGCCTCACATGTGACAAACCAATGAGGGTGCCGAAACAACGGCCGGTGAGCTGGGTAACATGAGGCGTCCAGGACAGCGTGCGGTCAAAAATGACACCGAGGTTTTTGGCTTGAGAACAGGGGACGAGATTTTGATCACGGAATTTTACAGAAAAGTCGGGGATGTTGCGCAAATTTTGAGGTCCGCCCAAAAGAAGAAGTTGCGACTTGGCAGCGTTCACTTTTAGGCCATTCGCGCGAAACCACTGATCAAGGCATTCCAGGACGCGCTCGAGACGGGCGATCAGGGGTGGGGTATCGGTGGTTGAAGTGGATATTAGATCCCGTTTTTTGCCGCTGATAAGTAAGGACGTGTCGTCTGCGAATTGAGTGACCTCTGCCTCTTCGACAAAGAGGCTGAGGTCATTGCTGAACACGCTGTACAGGAGCGGTCCCAAACAACTACCCTGGAACACACCGACGCTGTTGGGAAGCCGGGAAGATATTTTTGTGTTGCCTAAACGATCAGTAATTTTGACGCTCTGGGTGTGATCACTCAGGTAGGCCGAAAACCAGGATATTTCTATGCCGTGGATGCTTAATTTGGCGAAGAGCTTCTCATGGTTTATCGCATCGAATGCCTTGCTGAGGTCGAGGAGACACAGAAGAGATACATCCCCACGGTCGTTGGCGGAAAGGATACGGTCGGATTGGGACAGGAGTGCTGTTTCGCCAGAGTGATTGGGACGGAAGCCGTGCTGGGTAGGGGAGAGGAAGCGATTGTAGGACAGGTAGCCGTAGAGCTGCTGGTGTACAGCACGCTCTACAATTTTTGCGATGTTGGGAACTATGGAAATTGGACGGAAAGAGGAAGCCAAGGATGAATCGCCTGATTTATAAACCGGAAAAACGAGGGAATGTTTCCAAGCGGGGGGGGGGAAGTCGCAGTTCGCAAGACAGGAATTGACCAGGTGAAGATATATATCTCCTAACACGTCGAGGGTCAGACGCACGATCCGCATGCAAATCCCGTCTGCTCCTGCGGAGGCAGAGCACCGCATCCCCAGGACCAGTAATTGAAAGTCCGCCAGTGAGAGGGGGGAGGGGCTGAACGTGCAGGCACCCACACGGGATAGCAAGCATGGTAGGTTGGGGGAACTACCCTGCGCGGCCACCTCCGCTGCTACACGGGGACCTACCCCCACAAAGTAAGTGTTGAGGTCATCTGGGGACGCGGTAGGGATGACGCGTTTGTCGAAATTGTTTCGACCAACTGCGGTGTCTATGCTTTTAAATACCGACCGCGCGCCACCCTCCTCTATTCTCCGGCTATACTCCTCTCGATTATCACGGAGAATCTCGCGTTTCACCGCTTTATTTAGGATGCTATAGCGGATTGAGCCATGTCCCACCTCTGTCAGGGCTTCCCTTCGCCGGGCCATAAGGGCTTTTGTAGTATCAGAGAGCTTGGGGGCGCTGGGGTTTCTGATTTTAACCGAGCGCAAGGGGGCGTGGGAGTCGAGTACCGGCATAAATTTCCCTAAAAATTGGTCCCACTTTTCGGAAACAGTTGGTGACAAATACACCCCACTCCAATCGATGGACACCAAATCGTGATGAAATGACTGGGTATCAATCAGTCGCGCCCTCTCAGGAGCTTGAGCTCCTCCTCGATCTCCTCCATGACATTTGCCTTCGCCTTGGAGTTCTGCAGACGGTTTTCGAGGGCACGAGTAGTAGCCGGCAGATTGGTGATAAACGCCTTGAACACTTTAGCAGCATGTGGAGCGAACCGTGTGTCTGACCAGAGGAGTGGTTTGCGCGTGGCCAACCCCATGCTCTCCCCACAAGCAACCAGCTCCTCATATCCCTTGCCATGGGTAAAACGTTTGGTCATGCGAGAGACCATGGTGATGGTGTCGTTTACCCATCTGCAGGTTGGGGCTGACCTGGCATTCCCATCTGCTAAGTTGAGTAGGTGCGCACCATCCCAAAAGCATGGCACGCAGGGCGGCTTTGAGCGGACTGCAAGGTCTTTGTCGCTGTTGGCCAACTTCCTCAGAAACTGGACTGGCACACCTAGCTGATGGTACTGACCATCTGTACATATTGCCGCCAGCTGCTCCACGCGCTTGATGCCTACACAGGCGGTTGTCGCCAGCCACTTCTCCGCGAGTGAAGCACCGTCGTGGTTCTTCACGATAGGAGCGCCGACGATTAAAGCCTGGAACATTGCCTCATTAGGCGCCTGAGGAACGATGGTTATGACAGCGGTAATGTCTATGGTGCGGTGATTCAGGGTCACCTTGTCTGCCACAAGCGCAACACACGGCGAAAACTCAACGTGACGGGTCACGGCGCTGAGAATTTCATCAGCGAAGGCATCGCGGAATCGTGCCATTTGAACAGATGAGTGGCAGATGTTGCCCACATCAGCACCACTGAGCTTCAGCAACACGATTAGCTTTTCAAATTCAGTCTGCGGCAGTGACTCCTCCAGCACGTGATAGGCCACACGCAGGACTCGCTTGCTGACATCTGCTGCCTCCTTGCTCTCCTTCGTCTTTCTGGTGCTCTTATCTTCATCTGCTCGCATATACTCCTTGTGCTTGGTGGACGTCAGGTGGCATTTCAATGACGCTTTGAGCAGCACGAACGACCGAGGACGTGTCATGGGCTTTGGAAAGGACGTCCCGAGAGAGAAGTCATATCGGTAGACGCCAGCGACGTTGGTGGATTTCATGTCAGGAAGCTGGTTAGGACTGAAATCCGGGTTGCAGACGTCACAGTAGATGACACCGAGGTCTGGAACACACTTGAGGTGATGGGATGAGGCACGGATAAAAGATTCGAGGTCCCTTGCAAATTTGAGGGCCTCGAGCTCATCCTTATCACTCACTTCATGCATGACGGTATCACCATGGATGCGAGGCCCTTCCATCAGCTGACAGAGGCGGGAGACTGTTGACTCCAGCTTCCCTATCTTGGCCGTGCACACACTTCGACCGCACGATGAGACGTGCCGGCCGCACCCTGCCCAGGAACCGGAGCGTCTCGCACGGGAGCTGCATCACCTGGTGCGTCTCGCCCGGGAGCTGCATCGCCTGGTGCGTCTCGCCCGGGAGCTGCATCACCTGGTGCGTCCCGCCCGGGAGCTGCATCGCCGAGTGCGTCCCGCCTGGGAGCTGCATCACCTGGTGCGTCCCGTCCGGGAGCTGGGTCGCCTGGTGCGTCCCGTCCGGGAGCTGGGTCGCCTGGTGCATCCCGCCTTGGAGCTGGGTCGCTGGACGCGTCTCGCCCGGGAGCTGCATCGCCTGGTGCGATGCAGCTCCAAGGCGGGACGCCTGGGAGCTGCATCGCTGGGTGCGTCCAATCCAGGAGCTACGCCAAAATTAACACATATCAGTGCAGGTATCAATACATCAGGGTTAAAATATTGGTTTTTCGTTAGGTGTGAGATGTCGAAACGAGCATAGCAGGATGTCGAAATTTGGCATGTAGGTAGTGTAATTTAAATTGCTTTTGATGTCTTTCAAACCAAAATTAGAGTTGATGGTGTAGGTAATTATGACTGGACCTTTATCATTTGTTTTGAGGTTTATAATTTAGGAAGAGCTGTATTTCATGAACGAGATACTGTTAGAAAGGAGACATGAATAGTTCATATCCAGGAGCTGGATGCCGATACTTCTTGGAGAAGGATGTTGATTGAGTGTTCAGAAAGTGGTATGTACCACCCTATTTCGCGACTAATTTATCACTGCAATACATTGACAAACGACAAATGTCAATAAATGACAAATCTTTTCCATTATTCTAAAATATGCTCAGAGCACTTCCACTAACAATGAAGTTAGGTAGCTACTTCCAATATTCAACTATTCAGTTGGTGAAGAAAGGCTCTCTTAGCTATGTCCTGCTATGGCTAACTTTAATTTTGAATTGATGACTTCTAATTGTATCATTTCTGTTAAATTTGACAAATTGCTTGCAGTATCACTGTATATCTCCCCTCAGCTTTCTATAACTGAGAGAACATATTGAATTCTTCAAACCTTCCTTTGTGTGCTAGGTTATTTACACATTAACAAGACATTAACCATTTTCGTTGCCCTCTTTTACACTCTCTTGAAGAGCAAACAATCTTTCCCATAACCAGGTGCCCCAAACCTGAACATGGTATTCCAAAGGCAGCCTGACATGTGCACAGTAAAGCTTTCTGATAACTACTTCACTTTTGTATGATACATTCCAATTTATTCCCCCAAGTATTTGTACTTTCTTTCTGGCTGTACATTTTCAATACTATCTACAAATATAATGAACAATGGTGATCCCAGTAATGACCACTGGCTGACTCCTGTAAGAACGTCTTCCACAAGACTTTGTCATTCAGCATCATTAGCTGTTGATCTTAAAACTATTTCCACATTAGGTTTGTAGAAAAATAAAAAAAGTCCAAGTGATTTGTTAGACATGATCAATCATTCTTAAAATCATGTTGAATATCACAAATCAATCTGTTTCTTTCCAGAAAACTACCATGCTATCCTCAGCAACTGCTTCAATTACCTTGCAGACTAGGGATGCGAGACTTGCATACTGGTCTACAATTTGCAACTTTCCCTCTCATGGATTCTTAAAAATAGGAACTACATTTGCCCTTTTCCAATCTGCTGTAACTTCTTCTAGTTAAAATGACCTACAAGATATGATACTAAGTGGAATCTCCAATTATCTTTCAGCTTGCAATGCCCTAGTACACCTTTCATGAGAGTCTGCTGCCATCATGTGACTTTATTTTAAGACATAAAAGCAGAGACATAAAGAATAAATCCACCTACAAGCCACAGGAATCCTTCTGAGTTGGATTTTGTGAACACCAGGGACTGGTTGGGCACCAGATTTGTCAAATATGTATTAACTATCCCTGGAATGCTAGAAAATAACCCCTCTCTCCTAATAATATTTGCATATGCTATTTAAAGGATGTTAATGGAGTCTGTTAGCTGGTTCCAATGACCAACTACCCTGTTGGTGAAGAAAGATTGTCTTAGACATAAACACATACAAACATAAAAGATTATTGCAACTATGAGCCACAAGGGCCCTTCTTGGTTGCACTCTGTACACTGAACGAGTTGCCCACCAAATCTGTCAATCAGCCCCCCCCCCTGTAATACTGAAAAGCAAGCCCTCTATTCTTATGTCTATAGTCTATTATTCTATAGTCTATGCTGTTTTTAAAGATGTTCAATGTGCTGCTACTGACAATGTTTTCTGGCAGCTGGTTCCAGTGTTCTACTACCCTGTTGGTGAAGAAAGTCTGCCTTAACCTTGTTCTGCTGTGGTTAACTTTAATTTTGAATTTATAACCTCTAATTGCATCATTTCTGTTCCATTCACACATTTCCCCAAGATATCCCCTCTCCAGACCATTGACAAATTTAAAGACCTCGATGAGATCTCCTCTCAGCCTTCTATATCTAAGTGAAAACATATTCAATTTCTTCAATCTTTCCTCATATGCCAGGTTGCTTATGCCATTAACCATTTTTGTAGCCCTCTTTTGTACTCTCTCTAAAAGCCAACAATCTTTTTCATAGCTAGGAGACCAAACTTGGATGCAGTATTCCAAAGGTGGTCTGACGTATGCACAGTAAAGCTTCCTGATCATTTCCTCACTTCTGTATGATACATTCCTATTTATTGCCCCGAGCATTCTCAGTGCCTTCTTCCTGGCTTCCTTGGTCTGTTCTGATGCCCCCAGTTTTGTGTTTAGAATAAAAGCTAAATCCTCCTCCTGTTGAGTCACTGATAGCACTTGGTCTCCCATCAAGTATGGAGCCTTCATATGCTGCTTACCTACATGCATGATTTTGCACTTATCAAAATTAAATTTCATTTGCCATTCTTCGGACCACTTCACAAGTTCGTCTAAGTCTTTTTGCAGTGAGATATGCTCATCTTGACCTGTTATTGCCCTAAAGACCTTCAAATCATCCACAAATTTCAAAACTTTACTGCTTAGGCCACTTTCAATGTTATTTACAAATGTAATGAACAGTAGTGGCCCCAGTACTGACCCCTTGCTTGCTTACTCTTAGCCTTGTACTATTATGATTCATCTTGATTTGGAATTATCGGCCTCTAATTACACCATATCTGTTAAATTGAAGCATTTCCCTTGCCTATCATTTCTGCTGACCATGGACCAAGGCTGCTTAAATCATTAACCACATTTGTTGCCCTCTTTTCTATCTTTAAAAGCCAACAATCTGTCATAACTAGGTTATCAGGCTTTAATGCAATTTCCAAATGTGGCCTGACATATGCATAGTAGCTTCCTGATGACTTCTTCACTTCATATGACACATTTATACTTATTGCCCAAACATACCAATGTTTTCTTTCTGGCTTACATGCTGCATACCAGCATGCATAACATTACACTTGTCAAAGTAAAATTTTTTGTAACAATTTTGTCTGACCACTTTACAAACATATAGAAGTCTTTCAATAGAAACATGCTCACCGTGAGCTCAATATGCACTCAGTCATGGTGGATCTCATTAATACGCATGTCGCATACTCAGTTATAGTGGATCTCATTAATTCACACACTATGATAAAAGCTATGACAATTTTTTTAATGGTTTTAAGGTATAGCAACAGGTCATTTCGCACCCAATAAAAGCTCGGATTTCAACATGCTAAAAACAAGCATGATTTAAGCACTGGTGTGAAACAGGTGAAGCCTAGTATATTTGCCTACTGTCCAGGAAGACTTACCACTCTGTAGCCATCCATCCAATGGGCCTGTCTTCTTTTCCTTTGCGGGCATGCCTGGATGTTTACGCCTTGTATGCTTGGGCAAGTTTTGAGATGACCCATAGAAGTCACAATATGTGCAAAATACGTTGCGCCTAGCTCGCTTCTTCGGCCCCTCCAGTTTGCTGCCTTCACTCTTGACCATCGCGATAAAGATGATATTAACAGGTGCACTGCAATGTCGCACAGCAGCGTGGTTTTGAGTACACAAAACAAGGCTTAGCGCAGTAAACAAAAATAATATATATTTCAGAGCCGTCAATTAACCGCCATCACATTCGAGCAACACGAACCAGAAGTTCAAATCGAAGGTCAATCGTAATGCTGGCTTGTGATTGGTTCATTCCGCCAGCGACAGCGGTTCTCGTCGCACCGAACAGGACAATGTGCTGGCAGTTTTGGCGACAGCGAAGCGGCCACGGTGGCGACCAGATCGTCGCTAGCAATCAGGCGTTTTCCCCAATGGTTTTGTACAGTGGTCGCCGACCGGTCGCCGATGAAAACGACGCTCCGGTCCAGCGCGGTGCTTTTGCGAGCAGATTTCTGTTCGCATGTTTGACATGTGCTTGAGGATATGAAATCCATCCAATTACTAAATGAAAAACTAGAAGTAGCTTATAAAGTCACAGGGATGGCTAGAAACTGTTGCCAACGTGCTTTTGTTCCAAATGGGCTCTTCCTCATGGATACTTATTTTAGCAAATTATCTTTTGTCAGAGTATAACTATTTCAGGAAATATAATTTACGAAAGCAGTCAGTCCAGCAGACATAATTGTCCAGCTCTTGACATTGCCAAGCTATTTAGGTAATTTTGGTCCCCAAAATTGCTGATAGTTATAACCACTTGGGCGCCGACCCCATCTACCATATCGGAGGTTTTTTTGAGCTCTGGCCATTCATCTCAAAACAAAGCCGCTGGGTATAACTCTAAAAAATATCGCCAGACACCATAACGGCGATAGTGCTCAAACAAACCTTGCTGGGCTCCATACCAATCGCGCCGCGGCCTAAGAAAATCATATCAGAGTCCACAAAATCGTTGGACTCCATCCTCCGGAAAAAAAAATCGCGATGGATCTTGAAAAAGTGCACCGTGGCCTCAAAGCTTCCACATGGTTCCGGAATGGTTCAGTTTATATTTTTTTTTTTAAACAAGGGACCCTCAAAATATCGAGTAGAGTCTAAAACAAATTGCATTCAGGCTTACAAATCGATGCACCTGACCAAAAATCGCGCCGACTGAGGGCTTAAGGCTCAGGGCACCCCCAATGTTGGTGTCATTGTGGCGTAACATCTGCTGGTGTGCGTCTACCAACGCAAACTTGACCCGTGTTCAACTGAGGAACTAGGAGTCATTGAAGTAAAGTTTAGGGCAGATCACTTTAGGTTTCATAGAAGTTTGTAAGCTACGTTCTTGACGATTAGCAGTCGAGTGGTGCATATTTTTGGAAAGCGATGACACTTACTTTCACCCCGCAAGGTAGTAATGTCCCCATCGCCCTCAATCGTTTGAGACAGTACATTGAAAAGCTACATTGTTTCACTACATTACCGAAGTTTTGTGCTTCAGGCTTGATCACTATATATCAGCAATTGAGTATCAAGTCCGAAACGTTGGTAATTTCTTGAAATAATAGTCATTCATTTTAAGAACCATTTCATGGCTATGAAGACATTGCAAGTTGTATTTTCCTCCCATGTATGCTTAGATTGTACTCCGCTACGGATGCAAGTGTTTACACACTTTTGGTGCCTCACAATTTGATTCCTTATCTATGATGACATTTCGTTTGTACTTGCCCCCCCTCTTCGGAATAAGGGATTAACTAGTGGCGTGCTGCATGGGTGTAACCATTGAGGGGGCTGGAGAGGGGACATGTCCCCAATTTCTGAGAAGTGACGATTTGTCCCCATCAATTTTGTCGTGTCCCCCTAGCCTCAGCTACCTGAGTAGCATCTCTGCAAAATTATACTTAGTCATTTATGAAGTGAAAATATGTTTGTCAGAGAATCACCAACAATACTAAAAGTCGATCTAGGCAATCAACGAGCTTCACAGGCTATCTGTAGTCACAAAATATCCGAATGATGAATCAGCAAACGTTTTTTTGGCTTCCAGCCAATTCTCGAAGAACATGAACCTTGACCATCTTCTGTTTTCACTTGGGTGGAAAATTGTGCTCTGCTAGGCAACAAATTTGCATTATTAGAGGGCTTTATACGTCTTAGGTTGCATTCCCCTGCTCATATATTGATATTTCTTGAACAAATGTGACTCTAGGTGTTCTTGGGTACCTTGGAGACTATTGAGGGAAGTCATGGGGAGCCGTAAGCACGTACGTCTAGTTAATGTCGTATTCGTATTCGTATTCAGTGACGAGTTCGCCAGAGGCGTATTTGTATTGGCATTGGCATTCAGCGACGGTTTTATGAACGTTCGAATCAATTGCCACGAATGTTTCTGCCAATACTGAACACTCCGGAAGGGGCTACATAGGTCTCACATTCCAACTTTAACGGTCAAGGTTTAACGTAAACCAGTTTCTTCGGTCGTCTCCAATTTTTTCACCCATACCTGCCCACATCCGGTATCAAGCAATAGCCTGTGGTGAACTGTCGTGCAACATTTTAAATCGGCACATGTCAAGGTCAAACTTCCAGGTCAAATGTTAGCTTGATTTATTAGATGGTGACATTGAAGTCAAATCGACTGAACGGGAGAATCGGTTACATTCGCCTCAATTTGCATCAAATGAGGGTCGTTTAATGTGGCTTGCTATGCATTATCAGAAAGCTAAGCAATCTATTTTTTCAAGAGAAAAGACCAAGCTGATCTTTCGATCGCCTATTTTCTTCTTTTTCTCTTAATCCTATCCAAATCTGACATAAGGCAATAAACAGTGATGAACACTCGAGTAACATTTCAAACCGAGACAGGTCAAGGTCAAAGGTTTGATTCAGTTCTTCGATGTCCTCACGTTTCGTCGCTATTGCTTCACCCTGGCGTTGGCTGCCAGTGCCGTAGAGCTACACTCAGGGGAGGCTCTAGCCCTAGGCAAAATTCCTGTTACAATGACTCTCCCATTGTTACCCTTCAAGGTGGCCAGAATGGCCCTATAGTCCCGCAGAAGCTCCTCACTCCTAGCAGGACCTATGTTATTTACTCCTACGTGCACTATAACTGTACTAAACTGGTGATCACTGGTGACCTGCACCACCACTGGTACCAGGTCCTTCACTTTGGCACAAGGCCTGGTGATGCACCTCCTGTCGCTCCTACCTTTACAGAATACCCGATCTAAATGTCGCACACGAGAGTCCCCTACGACCAGCACTGACTCCTTACTACTACTATCCTGGGGGCAGTCCTCCAATGCCTGGAACCTATTCGATGTTGATATGCCTGCCCGCTGAGCCGTTCGACTAGGCTTCCTCCCGCTCCTACCACCTGCCACCTGCCACTCACTGACCATTTCCTTAGGTTCGCGTCTCCAAATCCTCCACCCCCTGACCTCGTGCCACTTCCCCTCCTGTGACCTACCATAACTACCCCTCCTCTGTTTACTATTAACACTCCCCTCTCGAGAAATCCCAGCCACATTCACAGTAGGGGAAGCCTCAGCTACTTGGGCTGCAACCACCTGGGCATATGATGTCCCTGCTACGGAGTGACCCCTTGTTCCTTTTTCTTCCCTACCCTGTGCAACAAGGGCAGCCTTGACCTTGGAAAGCTCTGCCTTAAGGGTCCTAATCTCTTCCTCTAGTGCCTGCATCCTGGTCGAAACCATCCTACAGGCTGCAGCTTATGCCTAGATTTAGATTCAAATTAACTCGCTAAACAACCGACAAAAAAGCCAACTATCATTCACTATAAATCGCTAGCTCCTATATTGTCAGTTAATTATCTAAATGGCTCATGTATACGAACACGCTAAGCAGAAACTATTAAACAATTTTTTTTTTTTGGTGTTTAAAAAAAAAAAAAAATGTGTAATCTAATTGTCTTCTAGACAAGGAGAAAACTATCCGAATATCCCTTTTGATATCACTTATGGCTAGACAGAAAAATGAATAGTCACCCGGCACTTATGAATACCACCAACTTAGTACCAATTAAACTCTAACTTAAAATTAAACATCAAACACACTATGCACCACAAAAATAAAATAAAAAGTATGTTAGGATAGTATTCATGTTGTCTAATGTACCTATCAAATCTACACACTTGTAATATCTCCAACTACAGAAATCGAAGCAACGAGGACGCGCCTAAAGCCACGAAGCCGCGCCTAAAAACAAGATGACGCTCGGCAGCCTCGCTAGGTTGATATAGTATAATTTGCGTGTTACGAAAATGCTTATCATATAAAAACTAATGAAATATAATCACAGAAGTAATTGCTAAACACCTATACACAACTTAGACTAGAGACGACTTATCTGGAAAGCTGGAGCTCCAAACGGACGTCCTTCAACCGTGACACCTGGCGGCAAACTCAAATTTCTTCTGCTGTGCGCTCTCGATGCTGGCTGGGCTGCTATGTGGCGCCCCCTAGCCACCGAGCACACATCTTGGGCTGTGTTGTGCTGCCCCGTGCACCCCTCCCGCTGTGTTGCAACCTGAGACGACCCCACCTCCTACCGCACTCACCAAGCTGCTTGGTGTGTAACGCGCCCCCAACATCAAGCCATCAATGTCGAAGGTACATTTTCGTAAATATATAACCGTTGGTTTCAGAAGGGTATTTGTTGAAAAATCCCGAATGCTTCATTTCGTCCCGTGGATACTCACATTGTGCTTAGCATAGTACATGAAGTTTGTGACGCTACTGGGGGTATGGCAGGGCCCTCCATTAGTTTCACATGTTTGGTATCAGAACTAGTGTGACACGAAAGGCGTGATCTAAGAAATTCCTAGTGTGACACGAAAGGCGTGATCTAAGAAAATTGATGTTTGCACCATTTCCCTTCACTCGTCCAGCACTAAAAAGTTCCGCAGATGCGCACCGAGACCGTGCGTTCCGTGTCAACCTTATAGTGCTCTGGTGATTGGCAACGGTAGTCCCCACGAGGGCAGCGGCGCTGAGACCGAACGCTGTTCCAGCGGCTGGACTCCGGTCACCAGCCGAATTCCCTTCCAAACTCGATGATGAACGTAATCATCAACGAATGGCTGCAACGAATGGTTGCTTCCGATGGCATCCACCACGCCCAATGTCTAGACGATATTCCAGCCACCATTACGCTCGGTGGCGTCACCTACTTCCTGCCGATGCACGTCTGCATTACGTTGCCACAGAAATCGTGTCGCGAGCACGTATGTATTTAACAATACGGTGCTGCTGTTGCTGCTTCAATTGCTGGCAGCAGACAGCGATGCAGAGCCGTCGCACAGCCGTCACAAAGCGAGGCAGCACATCACAGTGGTGGGTGGCGTTGCGGATCATGAGACCGTCGGTACCTGAAAGCCGACGCGAAATCCCCATTAATGTCTACGACGCTCGAGTTGACCAGCCGACCGCTCGATGGCCGCCAGAAGACGCCGACTGATCTCGAGCGCGGCCTCCTCTCGCTCAGCGTCCCGTTGCTGAGCAATCTCCTCCATCCACCAGCAGTCTCAACCCAGATGGATATCAATGATTCCCACTGGGAGCCGTTGCTGCCTTGGTGCTGCTGGCGCCTGTGCACAAGTGTGGTGGCGCTGAGGCCATCGCTAGCACGATCACTGCCCTCCGCCCCACTGGCTGTTGACCGCCGGTCACGGGGCGTGCTGCCGGCCGCTGGCGTCCAGACACCAGCGCTGGTGGTGGAGAGGCCGTCATGGTTGCCATCGCAGAGCGAGCTTGCACCCGCTGCTGCAAAAACACCAGAGCTGATCGTGGATGGGTTGGACCAACCCCTGTTCTTGCGATCACAGCTGTGGCTGTCCGTGCTGGCAGCTCGCGATGGGCTAGGGTGTGGAGCTGGTCCCGACGCGGATGTGTACACTCGAGCAGGCTCTCGATGTTGGTCACTTCGCACAACGTTGAAATGTCATCGCCAGCGGTCGACACGGCTGGCTGTTGTCACGGAACGTCACACAATCACATCGCTTGTTGTCTTCGGGCTCGTGCTTGTTGGCTAGTTTTTAAGTTTCACCTTGTATTTATCGGCAGTCCTTTCCATGCGTCTGGCTTTCAGTCGCGTAGACAGGTCACTGTCCACCTGCAAAATATTAATGAAAATGGCTGCACAAGATTTGTACCATAGGAAAATGAACATAGCTGCCTGCTGTAGAACATTGTCCAGCATGGTACCATTCAAACAATCCTCGCACAATCTATGCTTATACAGTGGCAACATTTGTTCAACATATGCACCGAAATGGGCAGCATTGACAATTCTTAGACCAAAATACACCAGACAGGGGCACATATTAACTTAAGCCTATTAGTGGTGCATACTTTCAACTGAAGTTCTTCACAAACAACTGGATGCTTTCATGGGTTCAACTGCTCGGACAAGATGGTCAGATGACAACATGTCAGATAGTCTACTTCCATGGACACATCAGTCGAATGAAATGACACAGCCACACTCCTGGGATAGGTCAATGAAGCACACCGAACAGATAGCAGTATTCTTCAGTTTCTTGGGGCAAGTTTGTACGAGGTTGGTGTGCTACCTCGGAGTACCAGTACAGGGTTGATGGTAGTGCAGCTAGTTAAATATCCAAGCTTAACCGTGTATGCATCACTGGGGTAAGGGGTATAAATGTAAATAGAGTGTCATAATTTGTGCCCGTTCACACAATTAGCTCATTTGTGTGGGAACTAGGCTTGGTCTGGCCATGCAAATGTTACTTCAAGCATCTATTTATATCCCTGCCTCATATAAAAAACACGTGAAAATCCGTGACCATGAGTATGCATCGCAACATGTTGGTGACGTATTTCTTACTAGATGGGAGTCACATTCATGTCGCATCCATTGGCCGAATGCAATTTTTATGCCTAGGTGAAAAACTTAGGTACTTGAAAATCCGTGCCAATTTGTATCCATCTCAAAATGTTGCTGAGGAACATTTTGCCAAACGGTAGTTTCGAATTCAGCTCGACACGGTGTGTCGCCGTCATATTGCATCAATTGGCCGAATGCATTTTTACGTATATGTGAAATAATTGACTACTTGAAAAAATCCATACCCATGTCTATCCCAGGTCTATCCCAGTCATATCGGATCCCTTGGTCCAATGCATTTTTACGCCTATGCAAAATAATTTGTCACTTGAAAATTGTGCTCCTGGATATGCATGTGAAAACCATAGCGACAAATATTTCGTGAGACGGCAGTTTTAATTTACGCTCCACACCGGAAATCCATGGTGCCGAATATTTTTTGAGACTGAAGTTTTGACATCAGCTCGACACGTTGTGTCCCCTTGATATCGGACCCATGGGGCGAATGCATTTTTAGGCCGGTGTCAAATAATTTATTACTGCAATATCGGTGTTCATAAGCATGCATCTAAAAAATATATGGTGCCGAATATTTTGTGAGACGGTAGTTTTGACTTGAGCTCCACACGGTCTGTCCCCGTCATATCGGACCCCTTGGTGAAATGCATTTTTACGTCGGTGGAAAATAATTTATAACTTGAAAATTGTCCTCATGGGTATGGATGTGAAAACCATAGTGAGAAATATTTCGTGAGACAGTAGTTTGAATTTACGCTCCACACCGGAAATCCATGGTGCCGAATATTTTTTGAGACGGTAGTTTTGACTTCAGCTCGACACGGTGTGTCTCCGTCACATCGGACCCATGGGGCGAATGCATTTTTAGGCCGGTGTCAAATAATTTATTACTGCAATATCGGTGTTCATAAGCATGCATCTAAAATATCTATGGTGCCGAATATTTTGTGAGACGGTAGTTTTGACTTGAGCTCCACACGGTCTCTCCCCGTCATATCGGACCCCTTGGTCAGTTGCATTTTTACGTCGCTGTAAAATAATTTATCACTTGAAAATTGTGCTCATGGCTATGCATGTGAAAACCATAGTGACAAATATTTCGTAAGACGATAGTTTTAATTCCGACGCTCCACACCGGAAATCCATGGTGCCGAATATTTCGTGAGGCGGAAGTTTTGAATTCAGCTCCACACGGTGTGTCCCCGTCACATCGCATCAATTGACCGAATGCATTTTTACATCTCTGTGAAATAATTTGTTACTTCAATATCGGTGTTCATAGGTATGCATCTAAAAATTCCATGGTGCCGAATATCTTGAGACGCTTGTTTTGAATTGAGCTCCCCACGGTCTATCCCAGTCATATCGGAACCCTTGGTCGAAAGCATTTTTACGCCTATGTAAAATAATTTATCATTTGAAAATTGTCCTCATGGGTATGGATGTGAAAACCATAGTGACAAAGATTTCGTGAGACGGTAGTATTAATTTACGCTCCACACCGGAAGTCCATGGTGCCAAATATTTTTTTAGACGGAAGTTTTGACTTCAGCTCGACACGATGTGTCTCCGTCACATCAGACCCATGGGGCGAATGCATTTTTAGGCCGGTGTCAAATAATTTATTACTGCAATATCGGTGTTTATAAGCATGCATCTAAAACACATATGGTGCCGAATATTTTGTGAGACGGTAGTTTTGACTTGAGCTCCACACGGTCTGTCCCCGTCATATCGGACCCCTTGGTCAAATGCATTTTTACGTCGCTGTAACATAATTTATCACTTGAAAATTGTGCTCATGGCTATGCATGTGAAAACCATAGTGACAAATATTTCGTAAGACGATAGTTTTAATTGACGCTCCACACCGGAAATCCATGCCACACGGTGTGTCCCGGTCATATCGCATCAATTGGCCGAATGCATTTTACATGTCTGTGAAATAATTTGTTACTTCAATATCGGTGTTCATAGGTATGCATCTAAAAATATATGGTGCCGAATATTTTGTGAGACGGTAGTTTTGACTTGAGCTCCACACGGTCTGTCCCCGTCATATCGGACCCCTTGGTCGAATGCATTTTTACGTCGGTGTAAAATAATTTATCACTTGAAAATTGTGCTCATGGGTATGCATGTGAAAACCATAGTGACAAATATTTCGTAAGACGATAGGTTTAATTGACGCCCACACCGGGAATCCATGGTGCCGAGTAGTTTTTCGACGGAAGTTTTGACTTCATCTCGACACGGTGTGTCTCCGTCACATCGGACCCATGGGGCGAATGCATTTTTAGGCCGGTGTCAAATAATTTATTACTGCAATATCGGTGTTTATAAGCATGCATCTAAAACACATATGGTGCCGAATATTTTGTGAGACGGTAGTTTTGACTTGAGCTCCACACGGTCTGTCCCCGTCATATCGGACCCCTTGGTCAAATGCATTTTTACGTCGCTGTAACATAATTTATCACTTGAAAATTGTGCTCATGGCTATGCATGTGAAAACCATAGTGACAAATATTTCGTAAGACGATAGTTTTAATTGACGCTCCACACCGGAAATCCATGGTGCCGAATATTTCGTACGACGACCATCACCGACAAACTGGGACTGGAGCAGGACGACCTTGCCGTCGTTGCCGGCTTCGTCGCTTACAAAATGAGGCGTCAATACATCGCTTGGCTGTTCGACGTCTGAAGCACCGGAGGCGCTCCTGGCCGTTGTGTCCAGCTCTTGGTTAATCACCAACGGTCGCGGCGGGCGCTGCATGCCACATACGTGGTAGAGGGCGATGCCAAACCAGTTCAATTCTGATGTGCTTCATCATGGACTCAACCTGCGCAGGCGATACCAGCATCGTGAGACCCGGGGTGGGCGTCATTAGTAGCCGGCAGCCGAAGCTAGGAGTGTGGCTAGTTGTGTGAGACGGAGGCTGACTCGAGTTAGGCTGCATGTGCGCATTGGCTGGTTGCGCGAGAACTCTGCTCGGCAGAGCGCAGAGGCGGGCATCTAGGCAGGCCCGCCATCATGTCACCAGGCAGCGATAGGATGTTCATACTCGCGCTGCCGGTCATGTGTCACCGTCTCTGCTGTGTGTCGTGTCGTGTCGCTCGGTTCTGCCCTTTGTAACTGTGTTTGTTGTTGCCACCGTGACCAGGGGCGGACTGGCGGCGCCTCCTGTGTTGCCCGTTCTGGCGGCACTTTGCATTGGTTTCATGCCGCCCGATCCTGCCGTTTTGTTGGCGTGTTTTGCTGCTGCCACTGTGACCACTGACTGGTTGGCGGCGCTCCCTGTATCGGCCCGTCCTGGCGGAACTTGACTTTGCCGTCGTATCGCCCGGTTCCACTGTCCTGTTGGCGTGTTTTGTTGCTGCCGCTGTGACCAGGGGCAGACAAGCTGCGCCCGTCCTCGCGGCACTTGACACTGCTACCGGCTCTGGTACTGCTATGAAACATGTGTGGCGTGTGCCATTTCATTATTGCTCATGAGGCATATGATCATTGATTTGAAATAACGATATGCAAAGTCTCTGCTCCACGAACTTCGATTGTGATCCTTCATTCATGCTCTGAATCGGAAACAGCACATAAGCCGACTAGGTCGACTACGCGGACGTATAGGAGTGTTGAATCATCCAGATCTAGTTCTGAACGCATTGTTAGGGAATGCCGCCAATACATGCCTGACCGCTTTTAGCACCCCATGTCTGACCGCTTTCCAGTCCATCCGCCGAATGTAACCTCCGAACTAGAGTGAAATTTTACATAATTTTGGGATGGGTCAACTCCCGCTTACAACTGGCGTGAGCCCACTTCCCCAATCCATAGGCCTTCCTGTTACCTCCAGGCATTGCGTCTTCCAAATCGTTTTCTGGAAGTTCCACCCATGTTGCTGAGCTGGTACGGAGGTTCACAGATGCCCCCATAAAAGGAATGTCTGCCTCTCACGTGCTTCCTATGGTCCTGTCGATCTTAAAAAAGAAACGATTGTCCCCTTCCATGCCTCCTATATCTCCAGCCAGCATCTCCAGGTGGGTCCCAAATGGGTCACAAATGGGCAACCATGTGGGCCCCACATGGGCAACCCACATGATCCCATATGGATTTGTCGTGGGATTCATCTAGGTCCCAGGTGGGCAAGCCCATATGGGCTAGATGTGGGCAAGCCCATTTATGGGCCAGATGTGGGGTTCATGTGTGCATGCCCATATATGGACCAGTCGTGGATTCGATATAGGAAAATCAATATTATGTTTCTTCAGTACAGTCAGAAGGTCTGAAAGCGCTCCATGTGAACAGTTATGTTCTGTTGACCAATTGGCAATATCCTCTTTCAGGCTTGCTTTGGATATTCCTGATGCACCTGCACCACTATCTTCACGAGAAAGGCCATTATTTCCAGGTTCCATCGACTGATCAGGCACTTCGCATTGTAGCATCCTGCCCAAATTTTCTTCTTCACAACTTCCAATCTGATCATGCACTTCACACAGCACCCAACTCCCAAAACGAATCCTGGCTCAAAACTATTCCCTCCACGCAACCGGGCGGAAGGGACTGAGCTGATAGTGTGCGCCGTGTGAGATCTCATTGATTTGTGCCACTGGCTCGTTTACTTACATTGCATGATTGTTTAGCTGCTTATAAAATCGAAGTTTCTGGTGCATTAAATATTGTATTTTGATACCTAAAAATTTGTCAAGGGCTGAAAGCATTAAATCATAATTATATTATTATGTGATAAAAAAACATTGATGAAAAAAGTGCTGGCTGTCATGTCCATGACTCCCTGTGGACCAATTTAATTGTTGAATAATATACCAGCAAAGCAAAATATATGAATTTTAATACACTTCGGATGACATTAACCATAGAATGTAACCTAACTGTCCCCAATGCTAACAAGGTTTGTCACATTAAGCTCATCGGAGAACATCGCTTTGCCCAGCTACCCTACATGTGACCCACATGCAACCGATCGCATTGTTGAACTCATTTCCATAATTAACACTCATTTTGTTTTATATCTGATGAGGCATAACCAAAAATTTGGATATCGCTACCTACCTACCAGGAAAAAAGTGAGAACAATATCTCGGCATCCCATCTGGGACCCAGATGGAGCCCAGCTAGCTGCCATTTTGGAATGCGGCAGTGCTCCTGATATCAGGGGCACTGCTGCATATAGAGGGGTTAAAAGGCCTTTCGGTCAATGAATTTTGGCATGCAGCACCATAAGCCCAATGCTAAATTTGATGTACATTCAAGGACTCGACCCCCTCCCCACCTTATTCCAGCATGGCGACGACCACACTTTAGATACGTCCTTACTGCATTTCGCCGCGGTAAGATGCCATATTTTTGCCATATTTCACCTGTACTACCTCGTGCTGTACGTTCTTCCGGGTATAACATGTGTATAAAAGGTATTGGAGATCCCTTCCTGGACTATGACGCTCTAAGTTTTGCACCCGCACCTCTTAAATCCTCATTTTATCCCCCGTACTATGCATACGCTGCGTATATTCGACAGAGTGATAGCGGCTTGGCCCGTATTAAGTGGTACCCCTGATGACGTTATATAAGTACCTGCGCAGAAAGCTGCGCAGTAGGGATGACGCCACCTCGTATATATCGCCTTGAAGTCAACCCGCAGACATACTCATCACCACAGCACACCAACACATACCACAAACAAAACCACGACGTCAACACAAACCTCGTGCGGCTCCCTGATGGAATGATGACTGCCACCGGCCGATCCGCGCGAGGAATCATGCACGCCATAGACATGAAAGACACCGCACACCAGACACACTAGCAACATACAAACAACTCAGAACACAATGTAAGACCATCATCAAAGACGCAAAAAAGACTTCTTGGAACATATTCAGCACTAAATTTAATATATTTACACCTCTAGGCGAAATTTGGACACTTCTGAAAACATTTCAACACCGACAACGACCCCCAATCAAAGCCATCACACTTAGACACAACAACAACATCACAACAGACCCTCAAACAATAGCAAACATATTCGCAGACCACTACCATCTTAGATCATCTACACTGGCACGAAACCCCCCACCCCCAATCAGACACACACGCACACACCTCTACAACACTAGATTTACACTTACAGAATTACATCTAGGAATCACACCTACAGGTAACACATGTGTAGGACCGGACAACATTCACTACTCTTTCTTGAAACACCTACCAACATCAGCACTACACACACTACTGAACACCTACAACGCCGCATGGACCACACATATATACCCACAATCCTGGCTACACGCTTCTCTCCTACCTATACCTAAACCAAACACAGACTCAACTCTTTGCACCTCCTATCGCTCTATTGCCCTCACTAGCTGCTTTCACAAACTATTCGAACGTCTTGTTAAAAAACGCCTCTCTATCATTCAAACACAGCACTTAATCTCTCCTATTCAATCAGGCTTCCTTCCCAATCGATCATGTTTAGACAACCTCACCTACCTGATCACAAACATCCAGGAAGCGGCGGCCAGGAAACGTTCCACGACCGGCGTCTTCCTGGATCTAAAACAAGCCTATGACACCATCAACATAACAGCATTATTACAACACTTACACAACATCGGCATACAAGGCAGACTGATGCACTACCTCCATTTCTATCTACTCAACAGATCTTTTCAAGTAAAAATTGGGCCCCACACCTCAGACACCAAATTCCTCACCACCGGCTTAATGCAAGGCTCCGTCCTCAGTCCCCTACTTTTCATTTTACCCCTAAATTCCGCCGTCACCGACAACTTTTCGACCAAAATTGCAGTCTACGCCGACGACATAGTATTATGGACATCAACAAAAGCACCAGCACACGCACTAACAGTACTACAACACGCCCTAACGGAACTCAACAACAAACTTGCCACACTAAACCTCCATACAGCACCACTCAAATCCAAATGTATGATTTTCGGCTACAACAGAGACACAAACCTACAACCCCTGAAAATAAACAACTCACCCATTCCCTTTGTCACCACAACAAAATTTGTAGGTATCACACTAGACCAACGACTAACTTTTCGGCCACACTTCCTAAACATACAAAAACTGTCAGCTCCGAACTGTCACGGCGGGCGGACGTTGCCGGTGCTCGTGAGCGGAACGAACCGACTGACTGTGCATCAGGGAGTATCTTGCTGAATGCATTAGTGAATTCAGTTGTCCATATCTTGTTGCTGTAGTGCGGTAGTATTTATCTAGTACTGTAGTAGCTGGTGGTGGGCAATTGTAATTTATTTTTTCAAGGTATTCTATTTGAAATCTATGAATTGTTAGTAAATCTTTAGGGGCAAAGCGGATTCTACGTCAAACATTATTACAGTGGGAAGTGACTACACCTGCATAGGATGTCCCAGCAGGGAAGTTTTGAGTTCCTCAAACAGTTGGTGGAAAAGCAACAGGCTAGAATTGATAAATTGGAAGGCATAGTCAAGTTAGCAAAAAAACAAACTGCAGCTGCTGAAAACTACACCCGGCAAGATTGCCTCATCCTCAGGGGGAAATTGTCCATCAGACCTGGAAAAAATTTGCGAGAGGAAGTCATGCACCTTATTTTCTTTCATACAGGCATCCAGTTTCCATCTTGGTGCATAAACACTGTTCACTCGCTAGAAAAAAGATAGCATTATCGTTAGATTTAACAACAAAGAAGTAAGGGAGGCAATTTACAGGAATAGGGTACCAAAAGATCTCTCAAAAAGGGGATTGTTTATTCATAAATCTCTCACCCAAGACAAGATGGCAATTGTTTCGAAGTGTGCAAAGCTGAGACGTGAGGGCAAGTTAGCCACCTACTTCACCCAAGGTGGAAATGTCTTTGTAAAAAAAACAAAGACATGCCCAGCATCTTGATTGGGGAGGCCATATCTGAGGAAGACATTCTGTCTAAACTTCAGCTACAGCCGAAAACTTATGAGGAGGCAATCAGAATAGGAAAAAAAGCAGTCCTCTGCTGAGACAGAGAAATTAACATCCACATCAACAGAGGTGACACCTAGGTGAAATCATGAGAGTGTGAATCATGAAATCATGAAAAGGTGAATCATGAGACCCAGGCAATTCAGATGAATGTTAGAAATGTTGCAATTGAGTCAACTGACACCAAAGAAACAAGGGAGGAACAAAATGTTGTGACAGCTACGGGAGAGGTAGTGGTTACTGATCAGGAAGCTTGTGAAAGACAGATGTATGAAACATCTAGAAACAACAGAAAAACAAGCAAAAAATATAAGGGAGTTTCCAATAAAAATAAGACCCCTGCTCTCTCTTGTCATCCAACTGACATCAGTGATGACTCAGACTCACTTGCCTCAACTGAAAATCAATCCTACAGGAGAATTCCTAGCAAGAGAGGAAAATCCAGGAACAAAAAATAAGAATAAGTAGCAGTTAGGACAACAATATTGAAAATTATTTTTGGGCAGAAACTGAAATTTAGACAAACTTTATAGTGGTTGAGATCTTAGGTGACTAGGTTGGATGTGGATATTGGGTTTGGCATTTGATTCCTGAATCTGTATTCTATTATATATGTATGTATGAGTATATGTGTATATATTTATATATATATGTGTATATGTTTGTGTGCGATGGAGTGCAGATTCAGCATATATATATATGCATATGTGTATGCCTGGTTGGGTGTGCCTGCTAGGTACACTTACTATGTGGGCATGTGCGTATTTTTTACCTCAATATGCACTGTGTAAACATTGTGTCAAAGATCTGTATCTATTTACCTATATATCCTGGTATCTACAGTGGTAAAGTTTGTCTAAATTTCAGTTTCTGCCCCAAAAAATAATTTTTAATATTGTTGTCCTAACTTTGCTACTTATTCTTATTTTTGTTCCTGGATTTTCCTCTTTGGGAATTCTCCTGTAGAGTTGATTTCAGTTGAGGAAAGTGAGTCTGAGTCATCACTGATGTCAGTTGGATGACAAGAGAAACGAGGGATCTTATTTTTATTGGAAACTCCCTTATATGTTTTTTGCTTGTTTTTCTGTTGTTTCTAGATGTTTCATACATCTGTCTTTCACAAGCTTTTCTGATCAGTAACCACTACCTCTCCCGTAGCTGTCACAACATTTTGTTCCTCCCTTGTTTCTTTGGTGTCAGTTGACTCAATTGCAACATTTCTAACATTCATCTGAATTGCCTGGGTCTCATGATTCACCTTTTCATGATTTCATGATTCACACTCTCATGATTTCACCTGGTGTCACACTCTGTTTGATGTGGATGTTAATTTCTCTGTCTCAGCAGAGGACTGCTTTCCTATTCTGATTGCCTCCTCATAGTTTTCGGCTGTAGCTGAAGTTTAGACAGGCAATGTCTTCCTCAGATATGGCCTCCCAATCAAGATGCTGGGCATGTCTTTGTTTTTTTACAAAGACATTTCCACCTTGGGTGAAGTAGGTGGCTAACTTGCCCTCACGTCTCAGCTTTGCACACTTCGAAACAATTGCCATCTTGTCTTGGGTGAGATTTTATGAATAAACAATCCCCTTTTGAGAGATCTTTTGGTACCCTATTCCTGTAAATTGCCTCCTTACTTCTTTGTTGTTAAATCTAACGATAATGCTATCTTTTCCTAGCGAGTGAACAGTGTTTATTCACCAGATGGAAACTGGATGCCTGTATGAAAGAAAATAAGGTGCATGACTTCCTCTCATAAATTTTTCTGGATCTGGATGGACCAATTTCCCCCTGAGGATGAGGCAATCTTGCCGGGTGTAGTTTTCAGCAGCTGCAGTTTGTTTTTGCTAACTTGACTATGCCTTCCAATTTATCAATTCTAGCCTGTTGCTTTTCCACCAACTGTTTGAGGAACTCAAAACTTCCCTGCTGGGACATCCTATGCAGGTGTAGTCACTTCCCACTGTAATAATGTTTGGACGTAGAATCCGCTTTGCCCCTAAGATTTACTAACAATTCATAGATTTCAAATAGAATACCTTGAAAAATAAATTACAATTGCCCCACCACCAGCTGCTACAGTACTAGATAAATACTACCGCACTACAGCAACAAGATATGGACAACTGAATTCACTAATGCATTCAGCAAGATACTCCCTGATGCACAGTCAGTCGGTTCGTTCCGCTCACGAGCACCGGCAACGTCCGCCCGCCGTGACAGTTCGGAGCTGACAGTTTTTGTATGTTTTACAGGAAGTGTGGCCGAAAAGTTAGTCGTTGGTCTAGTGTGGATACCTACAAATTTTGTTGTGGTGACAAAGGGAATGGGTGAGTTGTTTATTTTCAGGGGTTGTAGGTTTGTGTGTCTCTGTTGTAGCCGAAAATCATACATTTGGATTTGAAGTGGTGCTGTATGGAGGAGTTTAGTGTGGCAAGTTTGTTGTTGAGTTCCGTTAGGGCGTGTTGTAGTACTGTTAGTGCGTGTGCTGGTGCTTTTGTTGATGTCCATAATACTATGTCGTCGGCGTAGACTGCAATTTTGGTCGAAGAAAAGTTGTCGGTGACAGCGGAATTTAGGGGTAAAATGAAAAAGTAGGGGACTGAGGACGGAGCCTTGCATTAAGCCGGTGGTGAAGATTTGGTGTCTGAGGTGTGGGGCCCAATTTTTACTTGAAAAGATCTGTTGAGTAGATAGAAATGGAGGTAGTGCATCAGTCTGCCTTGTATGCCACGATGTTGTGTAAGTGTTGTAATAATGCTGTTATGTTGATGGTGTCGCATTGTTTTAGATCCAGGAAGACGCCGGTCGTGGAACGTTTCCTGGCCGCCGCTTCCTGGATGTTTGTGATCAGGTAAGGTGAGTTGTCTAAACATGATCGATTGGGAAGGAAGCCTGATTGAATAGGAGAGATTAAGTGCTGTGTTTGAATGATAGAGAGGCGTTTTTAACAAGACGTTCGAATAGTTTGTGAAAGCCGCTAGTGAGGGCAATAGAGCGAGTAGGAGGTGCAAAGAGTTGAGTCTGTGTTTGGTTTAGGTATAGGTAGGAGAAGAGAAGCGTGTAGCCAGGATTGTGGGTATATATGTGTGGTCCATGCAGCGTTATAGGTGTTCAGTAGTGTGTGTAGTGCTGATGTTGGTAGGTGTTTCAAGAAAGAGTAGTGAATGTTGTCCGGTCCTACACATGTGTTACCTGTAGGTGTGATTCCTAGATGTAATTCTGTAAGTGTAAATCTAGTGTTGTAGAGGTGTGTGCGTGTGTGTCTGATTGGGGGTGGGGGTTTCGTGCCAGTGTAGATGATCTAAGATGGTAGTGGTCTGCGAATATGTTTGCTATTGTTTGAGGGTCTGTTGTGATGTTGTTGTTGTGTCTAAGTGTGATGGCTTTGATTGGGGGTCGTTGTCGGTGTTGAAATGTTTTCAGAAGTGTCCAAATTTCGCCTAGAGGTGTAAATATATTAAATTTGAGTGCTGAATATGTTCCAAGAAGTCTTTTTGCGTCTTTGATGATGGTCTTTGTTGTGTTCTGAGTTGTTTGTATGTTGCTAGTGTAACTGGTGTGCGGTGTCTTTCATGTCTATGGCGTGCATGATTCTCGCGCGGATCGGCGATGGCAGTCATCATTCCATCAGGGAGCCGCACGAGGTTTGTGTTGACGTCGTGGTTTTGTTTGTGGTATGTGTTGGTGTGCTGTGGTGATGAGTATGTCTGCGGGTTGACTTCAAGGCGATATATACGAGGTGGCGTCATCCCTACTGCGCAGCTTTCTGCGCAGGCACTTATATAACGTCTTCAGGGGTACCATAATACGGGCCAAGCCGCTATCACTCTGGCCTCGAATATACGCAGCGTATGCATAGTACGGGGATAAAATGAGGATTTAAGAGGTGCGGGTGCAAAACTTAGAGCGTCATAGTCCAGGAAGGGATCTCAATACCTTTTATACACATGTTATACCCGGAAGAACGTACAGCACGTGGTAGTACAGGTGAAATATGGCAAAAATATGGCATCTTACCGCGGCGAAATGCAGTAAGGACGTATCTAAAGTGTGGTCGTCGCCATGCTGGAATAAGGTGGGGGAGGGTCGAGTCCTTGAATGTACATCAAATTTAGCATTGGGCGTATGGTGCTGCATGCCAAAAT